>BMAO01017946.1:0-43918 GCA_019973975.1 Trichonephila clavata
TATATATATATATGCTAATGCTTTTTATACATATGCAATATATCATAGTAATACATAATAATTTTGTAACAAAAAGCATTTAAACAATGAGATGTAATTTTACTTATAATAAATTGTTCAGCTTTAAAAATGTAAAATTTTTCCCTGAAATACTATATGAGGTTTCACTTACGAATTGAAGTCCATGTACTGTGACTTTACAAAGTCAAAGTTTGAATCATATTTTAAATGAAATCAGTTTAAGTCAGATTGTGGTGTTTATGTACTTAATTAAAAAAAGAAAATATACTTAAATTTAAGTAAAACTATTTTTCGAAAATATTTGAATTATAGCTTTTTTGTTTTCACTTAAGTAATTTTAATTTAGCACAGTTATGAAAATTCATATTTTTTTAGTTGGCTTAAGGGAAATTGCTTCATAAAAATTGCTTTTTTTTTAAAGTTTATGTAAGAAAATATTAAATTTCGGGAAAAAGTTTTTGTAATAATTATTGCTTAATTTTTACAATTAGTTTTTCACTTCATTGAAAAGATGGTTGATAAGTTTGTCTCACAGGCAGTGTGTAAGTAATATAAGAAAAGAATTCAACAAAAAATTATTTTTTCTTTCAAATACATTAATTGTAAATTTACATTCCATCATTACATTACATTCAATAGGTAATATGCTATTAGTAAAAGATAAATCAAAATTTACTTTTAATTTCATATAATTTTAAAAAGTGTGTATTGTTTATGCTTATTTTAATTATAACTGAATGGAAATCCAGAAAACAAATTTTCTAATTTTTCTTTTTTGAAAGAAATTTCATGCTTTTCGAATTATGAAGTTTGCATCGAAAATCGTGCTTAATATTTCAAAATTGTATGTCAATCCTATATCAAAATAAATTGGCATCATTTTCATTTTTGTCTTAGTATATATTTCAGCCTTGAATAGAAAACATATTAGCACCAATCAAGTTAATAGCATTTGCATTATTACTTTAATTATAATACAGAAAGTATAACATTTTAATCTTTACGATAGTAAGAAATTAAATAGTAAAAAAGTATTTTATCAGTAGATATTTTGATTTACTTAAAAATGTTTTAAACCAGCAAAACTAAGGAAAACACACATTTCCATTTTAGATTCATTAAACTTATTAAAAGTTTAATAACGTTTCACTTTAAATCGTGCTGTATTACCACTGCTAAAATGTCAGAAGAAACTAATTAATCGATAGATAGAAAACAGTATAATATGATGACATTTGAAAAATTAAATTAATATTTTCAATATAAAGTTACTTATATATCAAAAGGAAATTAAATATTTAAAAAAAAAAAAATATGATGAAGAAGTATTTTTTTTCTTTCATGTATGCAACTTTATTATTTCTTAACAACGCTTTCCATTTACTTGTATTCAAAATAATTTTATACTTATATTGTTGCATAACAATCTCCCAGCTACATTTGTTGTTTCTTGCTTTCTACTTTAACAACAAAAACTTTTAAGTGAAAACACTTACATCAAACTTTAAAAAAAAAGGCAGCTTTAATAAGATTACATTAAAATTGAAGTGTTAAAAAATAATGAAATAACTTTCCTGAGAAATAAAGCTTGAATTTAAAAAATTGCTTTATTAAGATTGCTATATTTATCAAAGCTGCAAAAACATTTTTGTTTCAAATTTTTTTTTTTTTAATTTTATACCTTTGAAAATTTTTGGAATTAATTTGTAAACTCATTCTGAAAAAAAAAAATCGCAATGTATATGGCTAATAAATGAAAAATCTACGTAAACACTGAAAATTTGATAGAAATATTTCAAAAAAATATATCTTTGATGATAAAAAAGAGTTCTAAAAAGTGAATTTCATTTAAAAATGATTCAAATTTTTGTATTTCTCTGAATTTTTTTTATTTTGTCATCGTATATATTTTTATGTTTACTGAGTATAGTTATAAAAATTAAGCATTTTGATTAGTAAAATTAAGTAAAGTTAAGTCCTTTTTACTTTAAAATGTTGCACTTTTACATGGAAAATCCTCTAAAAAAGGCCTTTTTCCTCTTCAAAAAATACCTTTATTTATAACTCTCTCTTGTTTTAGACACATATTAATATAAATAAATATTCTCAAAGAAAGCACTTTATCACAGACTTATATTTGTAATCTATGTAACATGAATTAACCTATGTGAAATTAAACAAGACCTTTAAAAATATACCCTTTTGTGTCTTAATTCCTCAGGAGATTCAGTTTCAACGACCACAATCGATGAGACTTCTACTGCCGTCTCCAAGCCACACGATGACGGCCTTTCCTTCTCGGCACAGTCCCCATCAGCGAAGCCGCGAAAAAAACGTTCCCGTGCCGCATTTTCCCACGCTCAGGTATTCGAGCTTGAACGCCGCTTCAGCCATCAACGTTACCTGTCCGGTGCCGAAAGAGCAGATTTGGCTCAAGCTCTGAAACTCACGGAAACACAAGTAAAAATCTGGTTCCAGAATAGGCGCTACAAGACAAAGAGGAGACAGCTTCAGCAAGAGCTTGGAGCATCGATGTCTTCTGCTAGAAGAGTTGCGGTCAAGGTCTTGGTCAAGGATGATCAAGTTCTCTATCAACCTGAAGAGATTGGAGCCAGGTCACCTATACTTTATCCATCATTTCCAATGCCCGGTTTTGCTTTCAGTTATTTGTATTCTCCCTGGTTGTTTGGATGTGGGCAAGGACCTTTTCCGCATCATCCACCCCCGCATCATATATAGAGTGAGTGGAAAAAGTAAATTGTCTCAATCAGTGGCGTAGCCTTAAAGGATGTCTGAGAGCTCTAGAAACACACTATAATGGCTTTAGAAAATTTTATATTTTTCAGTGAAGAAATCCATTTTGGGGGAATATTAATTGCTATAGATGTATTAAAAATAGTATTACCTCTAGAATCAACCTTTAATGTAAAACGATAGAAACTCAAATTACAAATACTTTTCCCCATGATTCACTTGAGAGCAAAAAGGTATACTTTAAAAAAAGTACAGGGTACTTTTATTTATATAAAAAGATTCATAATTTGTTTAAAGTTATTTATATGTGTTTTTTTCATATATTCTTCATACTGATACAAACCATTATATGTAATCATTAGCATTTTAAATCACATGATATATTTAAAATAAATATCTAATTTAAAATAAAATAAAATCTCTCTTAAGTAGATACAGGAGAAGTATATTATTTTCATATGTGCTATAGCACATATGAAACATATTTATGCACTTTCCTAATTATGCAAAAAATAGAGTGAAATTCAATTTATTCACTGAGTGCCTAAATTTAATATTAAAAGGAATCAAATTAAGATATTATTAATGCTATACTTACTGTTGAAGAAACTATATAAAAAGATTGAACAGTTGATATGAATTTATCTCTCAATAAGAGGAAACTATCAAATTCTTATAAAGTCTTTAAAAAAAGCATAAGTATTGAAAAATAGTCGAGTTTTGAAAAAGGGGTAATTTTATTCAATAATTAACGAAAAATGACGAGAAAAATTAATTGCGTTTCTATAATAACAACTTTTCCTTAAGAAAATGAATAAAGAATCTTTTTCAAATCATGAATATATTTAAATCATTAAATAATGAGTAAGAAGAGCAATCAATAAGTCTTACTGAGATTCATAATAAAGGCAAGTGTTGCTCACAAAACATTTTTGGAATAAAATTGGTATTATTTATACAGAAAATTTTTGAACTAAATATAAATAATCAGAATTAATATTTATCATTTTAGGCAATATATAATTATTCAGTTTTTTATCATTAAAAATTAAGAAAACTTGAGAGACTGTTAAAGGATAAATTTACTCAACTAATTTATTAACTTGTCCAATATCCACTTATAGGGGACCTATTATGTATATATCAAGTAAAATATTAATATTACTACATACCATTAATGCAATAAAATAAAATAAATATCGTTCATTCATTTTTATATACGAAAATTAAATATTTACAATTAAATTGCACACATTAATGATGCAACGAAATAAAATTAATTAGAATTTGAATATATGTATAATGTATTCAAAGCACCCTTATTAACATTTATAAATCAAAACTAGAAGCAAACCAACTAAGTTTTCTGGCTACGTCTCTGAACTCAGTCAATATTAAGAGATCATGCTAGTCGAATATTGTTTTTGTACTTGTGAATATATGTTGTATAATAATATGTTTTTACTTCTTAGGACATGTACAGATTTTTGTTCTTACTTTTCTTTTTAAAATCATTGTGATGAACATTTGTAAGTAGGAGTTTTAAGTTTATCTCCTGCGAATTAACGTATTTTGTGCAATTTTTTTTCTCAGAAATTTTTAATGAACTCATTTTGAAAGGTATATTTCAATTGTAGATTTGTATTATAAATAGCAGAATTTTTTTTATACTTTATGTATTTGATTTTCAAGACCAAAGCTTAATTGGGCTTTAATAAGGGTCGTATCAAAACACACACACACAAAAAGGCGGGTTTTTTTAAAAAAAAATATCAAAAAGACATTTAAGGGAATTTCCCTCTCAGTAAAAATTTACATATCTTAATACAAGATCTTCTTGGAATATAAACCTTAAATAAGCTCCATTAATAATTTAAACTTTATAAGATTATCTTTTAATCAAATATATTTAAGTACATAAAAATATTTTTGTTATAATAGCATCCTTATTTTTTAGCGTCAATAAGATTTCTTTCTTTTTTTTTTCCCATTTCTCATACTTGTGTTCAAGATCTCATGACGTGATGTATTGCGAAACAAGATTTTCCTTATTATATCACTTAAAGGTAATTATTATCTTAATTATGATGGTACTTAAAAATTTACATAATTCAAATTCCTTTGAAGTAAAATTTATGGAGTTATCTACTTTTTAATTATGTACTCGTACAAATTCTTAATATTTCATTTCTTTCTTTTTTATATACAATAGTTAATTTTCCTTATAAAATTCACATGCTGTTCTTGCAAAGAAAATTTTTTTGATCGGTGATTTTTTTTTTTTTCTATTATATTTACTAAAATAAATTTCTTAAAAAAATCATTAGAGTAGTTTATACGAGATAAATGAATTATTTCTTTAATTCAAATAATTAAAATAAATAAAGTATGATTAAATTTCATCTTGATGATTGATTTAAATACACCCAAAGTTAAATACTATAAAATGTAATTAATGAAGAATAATAAAAGTAATTTTAGACGAATTCATTAAGAATAACTGAGTTGAAAGAGAATTGTGTAATTATATCATCTTTACTTCTTTCTCACAGCATTTTAAATATGGATTTCTATAAATTTAGAGATAAATCTTTAAAAAAAATCAAATTTGGAAAAAATTGAAATTACTTATATTTTAACTATGATAGTTTTAATCTTTAACTGGATGTAAAAAAAAACTAAAAAAGAAAGTGATGAAGATTTATTTCAACACACAAAAGCAAATAAATAAGATTTTCTTAATTAAACGAAAAAGATTTAAGGTAGCTTTAAAAGGAATGTTTGGTTTAAACACAATCTTTTGCTCCATTATTTCAGATTCATTAGATAGGTACCGTAAAATCCGACATATAACGCTGCATTGCCGTATAACGTGCATCTATACTTTCAAGCTGCAATTTCTAATTTTAAGGTTTATTCGCCGTATAACGCGCTCCCCCTTTATTACGAAGAAACCTGAAATATACGTGCGCAATGCTCTTTTGTTTTGAAGTCATTTATTTATTAGAGGTATTATTCCAAGCTTTAGAAAAAAAAATAGTATACTTCTAGAACTACAACCATTTAGTTTATAAGGAATGTCATTTCTTTTAAAGAAACGGTATTTTGATGTGTGTAAAGGTCTAATTTTTTGCTATGCTCATTTTTTTTAAAGCTTTCGCTGATAAGCTAACGTTGATTTTGATTTTAATTTTTGTGTTAAAAGTGCGTGATATACGCAGAATTTTACGGTATATAATTATTTATATTATGCGCAGATTTTTGTGTAAACTTCTATAGGGCACAAAAGTTATGCAAAACGGAATAAACGTGTATTAAATTGTGATTAAAAATCGAGTATATATTTTACTTTTTTGTTGCTGACTGTTTGAAAGGATTAGCTTTACCTTAATATATTGTGTTGTACAAAGAGAATTATGTGAAAGGTAATTAATTATCTTATTCTTATAATTACGAATACTTTATGTAAATATGATTTGAGCTGTTTGTCATTTGAGTACCTCATAGAAACAATAAAGTTTGTTTATAATACAAAAAATTTTTATTTATTGATTTTCACAATGCAGTTCCTTCACAACAGCAGTTGTAGAAGCCAAGTGATACTAGCATAGCATCCACGACTAACGATGCCTCAGTTATGGACTCGAATCAATGTGTGTGCGCGCGCGTGCGTGCGTGTGTACATACGTGCGTGAGTGTGTTCACCTCTTACTTTATTATATTTTACTAGCTGATATACCCGTTCTTCGCATGGGAGAATTCAAAAATCAAACAATACAGATTGAAGGATAAAGAAGTTTTTAATGAGTTAATTTTACATGCATTGCAAATGTAACAAAAAAAAACTTTTTGCATATCTTAGCTGAATAAAAAAAAACATATTTGTTAAATTTTAAGTCTGTAGATCTAATAGCTGATCAAAAGGATTTTTTTTTATATAACACCCCATAACTCTCTTGTGGGTCGATTTTTGATAACACCTTCCTAAGCTGATCTCCTCTCAGCAAAAGTAATTTTGTGTAATGAACGCTTAAAATAGTGTAAATAATTTATATCTGGATGTGTAATACGTTGATATTACTTTCTGTTGTATTTATTTTATGTTAAAATTGTAATATTCGCAAGCAACGCCGTTCCTTACATTATAATGGCGATTCAATGGAAACACAGCGAAACGTTGGCAATAGAGCCAAGAGTTGGTATCATTATTTGGCGACCTTGTTGGCAAATGGCGATGGATTGAATGGTGCAGGAGTTGATATGCTATTGCGCCACCTGGTGGGGAACTACAACAAAAAGGATTGCGCAAAATCCTTTTCCAAAAAGGAATACATATATTTGCCAATTTTCATAGTGATCGGTTGATAATAAAATCATTAAAAAAAAACGTGTATTGAAATAAATTATCAACTTTTATTGTATTTATGGTACAATGTTTTGGCAATAATGGCTTACACATAAAAGATAGATATATGCTGTAGCGAGATTTTGTATACGTGATTATATACGTATTACTCTAACGGTTTTTACAGCGCACGCCAGAATCGCTTGCAGTTGGCAGAGTTTTTTTTTACTTACTTGACATTTATCATTAAATTTTGGACACTTCACACAATATCTTTATAAATTATATCCTATGTGTTATTTTGATGTATAAGCTATATTATTGTAAAGTTTCATTAAAATCCATTTAATTTTTTTCCGTGAAAGAGTAACAAACATCCATACAATCATACAACCAAACTTTAGCATTTATAATATTATTAACGATTTTAAGACCTATAACATCTTAAGAAAGATAAAAAAAGAGATCCATCAAGGTGAGAAATTATCTTAGGAAAGATTTAAAGTCATTAAATACCCAAAGGCATTTGTACTAATATAACACTCTTATAAGAAGAAAATTTAGTTGATACAGTTGTAGATAATAAAATTTGAGAAATAATTTAAATAAAATGATGGATGTAGAAAGAGTAAATATTTACGTTGCACTGTTCAGTTACACGAGGGCTTTTGGTGACAGATCTCGTAATTTTGAACCATGGTCAAGTGACGAGGACAACACCTGAGCTGGCACCTCCCCTCTACCACACCACACCAACATGAGGACGTTGGAGCTCTCGACAGATTTAACGTGCATCGCTCCCCTAGAATGGATGTAGAAACGTATTGCTGAATAACGTTTGTCAGGAAAACTGCTCCAAAGAATATGTTATGTAGTTAAGCTGCTATAAATATTGTGTGTTAAAAGTAACTTCAAATTATAAAATACATGTACATATTATAAAAAGTACTTGTTACTGGATATAATTTTCAGAATTTCACATTGCCCCCCCCCTCTTATTTAACTGTAAATTATTATTATTTTTCTTTCGGATATATATACAATTATTAATCATGAAATAACTTCCATAAATCTAGTTTACAGCTGAACTATAAACAGAATTACAGAAGTAAAACAAAACAGTAATTATTAAAGACAAAGAGCCCTTAATATAATTGCAAACTCTTTGTCTTAGAAACAAAGATAACTGGGTTAAATTTAATTTTAAGGCCAGTCATGCTTCCCTTGTTTTCCAATGAGCTGGAAAAAAAGAGAAAATAAGATAAAAATAAGTTAGTTTCTAATGATACTCTAAGTTTAAAACTAAAAATTAATACTAAATAATTAACACTCAAAATACTACATACAAAACCTAATAACATGAAAAAAGGAACATTAATCTACATACCATTAACAGAAAAATCTAAAGAGATATTGAAATTTTTTTAAAAAATCTACTCTGCCCGATTCTATTAAAAATAAAATAAAAAAAGTTTACACCTACGGAAAAAAATGTCAAAAATACTTTAAATCCTATCATGACTATAACCAGAAAAATCTAAAAAAACCATATAAAAATTTTAAAATAATTTATTGGAAAGAAAAGACTATAGAGTTTAATTGTAAAAAGCGAAACGAAAATAAAAATTATCATGAAATAACCTACTGTCATCTATCGAAAATATGTAGAATTGAGATATAAAACCCAAAAATGAAATTAAAGCATGAATAACAAAATCTTTTAGCAAATCAATAATACTGAACTTATTGCAAATTTATATATATAAAGAAAGTTGAAAAGCTAGTTAAGCTTTAAGAAGGAGTCGGCAACGTTTTACAAGTGGAGTGCTTATAACCAATCTACCGATAAAATTCAGCGTGCCGCACGGAAGGACATATTTTAAACAATTCCATTCCCGCGATAATGCATGCAGAATTAGAGCATAAATGCATATAGATGGATATAGAGCATAAATGCATATAGTAACATAAATGCAATATAGATTTACTGTTTTATTACATATTAATTTTGCAACGCTTAAATATTTCTCTTGCCATAAAATAAACAGCCTAAAATATAAATATTTATTCGACGTAAATAAAAAAAAATTGTACATATATTATGTATCTTTAAACATTTATTGAAATAAGAAGTAGACAACATAAAATATAAGTATCCCCCTTCAGTATAGTTAAATTAAAAATTAAATAAAAATTTTAACGCGCTTGAACCTAGGGCTTGCACCGCTCTACTTCATATTGCAAAACCAGATGTTTTATGTGTGACATTCAATTTGAAACTATTCTGAGCATTCAGTTGTTAACAATTTCTTTACAGACTCGAAATATTTTTTATATGAGAAAGATTTGTTCACTTAGATATGAACCAAAAGCGAAAAGCACAGAGTACATGCAATTTTCTCTTTTCAAACAATCAAATCTCTCCAGCAATGACATCCAAAAAATTTACAAAATAGCTGTAGATTTATCTATAGAGTTATTGTTCAAATTTTTTCTTAATTCCGTAAATGTCCCTAATTCTGAAGATGTTTGTCAGATAAGATACATTACAAATTTATCAACTTCCATCCATTTAAAAATTGACAAATTTGTAGAGTAGGGTAGAGTGCCACTAGGCATTTTACCGCCTGCCAACTCGACACGCGAACCATAGGTTGCCGAACCCTGATCTAAGCAATAATTTATAAACTTTTTAATATTATTAATTATATCATTATTTTTACTAACTTAAGTACTGTTAAGTTGTAATTCCTTTCTTCCTTCCTCGGTGGCTCGACAGCCCAGGGTGGGCCTTGGTCTTCTCAAGAAGCCTTTTCCAGGCTAGCATTCTTCCTGCTAGTGTTCTCCAATTCTTAGTTCTCAAAACTAGGAGATCTTTTTCTAGGCCATCAATCCATCTAAGATTTAGCCTGCCCTTTCTTAGTGTGCCAATTGGTTGTACATTAAAGACTTTTTTAATGGTGCGGTCTTCGTCCATTCTGACAACGCGTTCTGCCCATTTAATTCGTTGTATTTTGATGAAGTTAACGATGTCTGACTCTTTATTTTCAAAAAATTTTTATGTTCAAAATTTGATCTTCTTCACCACGTTCCATTTACCTGAAAATTCCTCCAAAAATAAATCTTAAAATCTTTCTTTCGTAGATACTTATTATGTTCTCGTCTGTTCGAGCCATGGATCAAGTTTCACCTGTATAACTTAATACTGATCTTAAAAGACTTTTATACAATAGAACCTTTGTTTTTCTTTTGGTTAAATTCGATTTCATATATTTTCATTTTTCAATAAAACATGTATTAGCCTTAGTAATTCTCTTTTGGATTTCAGTACCACAATCGTTTCTATTGTTAATTTCCGAACCTAAATATGGGAAACTGTTAGCAACTTCAAAATTATACTCTTCAATTTTAAAGTGGGAATTTTTAAACCATGATTTAGTGCAAAGCAAGTATTCGATCTTATTCTCATTGGTTTTCAGTCCCATCCTGAGGGCATCTTTCTCTAAAGATAAGAATGCTTGTCTTATTGCAGTGAGTGTTCGAGCAATGATATAAAAGTTCTCAGCAAAAGTCAACAACTGTATTGATTTATTAAAGATATTTCCTCTAGTATTACTATTGGAATCTCTTACCACTTTTTCTAATGCTAGATATAAGAGAAGACACGCTAGGGCATCTCCTTGTTGAACGCCATTTTTTATTTCCAATGGGTCCGAAAAATCATTCTGTACCTTGACCATGATCTTTGTTTCGCTGAAGTTAAGTTATAATTAATAAAGAATAATATTTCTATAAATATAAGTATATATATTAATATTCCAAAATTGACTTTAAAATTATATAAAAATTTAAGGCTTATTTTTGTATTGAAAAAATATTACTTTTTAATATTTATTGCTTATAATATTCAAAGTTGCATCAGTTTAAGTGTGTTATGAAATCTAGAATTGTGTGTTTTCTTAGTTATCAACCATCAATCCATATAATGGATTGGCAAAATACATAAATACCCCACAAAAGCATTCGGTCACGCACAAATTACCCTATGAAAAAATTAGTAGTTATTTAAATTATACGAAAGTATCTTACATTTCTAACAAATTTACGATTCAACTCATTTGCTTACAAATTGTTAACATTTATGCTGATAATTATTAGAAATTATAAATGATCCCCACTTTCTCAATTCATTTTCTCGTATCATCCTGGCTACTTTGCGCTACATATTCAATTTTAATCTGCCCATTCTAAACGATAGGCAATCTCTATCCTGTCACATCCATTACGTAATCCAGTTCTGAATGACCATTAAAGCATCGCTTTCATTACGAAGCTTAGGACCGCCAGATGATCGGAAGAAGACTCAAGGGCAATTATGATATGGTTGGAGTGCTTGCTAATCCGTTACGATGCGCGGATCAGCCTCGGTTTGAGCGTCAATCTTTCTGGTAACCATGGAAACCGGGATGCGCTGAATGGAGTTGGCAATACTAAAAGGCGCTTTTAAAAGTTTTAAAAGCTTTCCTGGATTTTTTATTGCTATTTTATTTTTCCTGTGGGAACTTTACGATTTTCACCTTTTTTCTCCTCTTAAATGGAATATTTATAAAATTTAAGGATTAAAAATTCACACTCTTTTAGGAGGGTTTAGGCATTTTCCTGTTTCTTTTTTCGAGGCTGCGTATTTCACATTCTTCTTTTAAAGGATATATATCTGCATATTGAAACATCATATCGCTGTCACGGAGTTAAATTTTTAATTTAAATATTAAAATAATAGAGACTGTTTACGTTCAGTATTATTATAATTGTATATTCAATAAAATCACTACATATTTGTTTTGTTGTATCTACACCTGAAAACACGGTTTCTTGTCAAAATTGCTTTAAAGACTTTCCCTAATTTTCTGCTTTTTATTTATTTTGATGATGTCATATGAATATATCAATTATAAAAATAAATATATAATTTTGTTCACTTCTAAACGTTAAATATGACATTTTTATATGTATTAAAGTTTAAACATTGTTATTTCTATAAATTTTAAATGCGATTTGTAAGAAAATAATTACATTTAAAACTTATTATTTTTATCACTTGACGTTTGTTTAAAACTAAACTATGAATATGAAAGTTTTTTCTTTCGATTTTGAAAAGTTGGGAGAGCGAAAAATCAGCTGAAGTAATATTTCATTATTTGTCTGTGGTTGTGGACTAAAGATCCCGTCATTAAAAGCACTCATGTTGTTGCAATGCGATGTTGATTCATAATTGTTATTTCTGTTTATCTCGAAAAAGAACTGAAGAAAGAATTTAAGTAATTATATATATTATAGTCATATTACATTATTCGATATTTTATTTTAACTTTTGTTCGGTAATTATTGCTAATGATTTTGTCCACTGCAAGAAGTTACAATAGATGCATATGAAATAATATACATAAAATAAGGTCATGACAAAATATCAAAAAAAGGACTGCTAAGGAAATTATTGTGGGTCGACATGACTTATTACGGCAAACTGGAATTTTTTTATGATATTGTGTGTAAGTCCTTGTCCTATTTTTTATACAATAATTCATAAGCTGTTGAACAATAATAATGTACTAAATTAAGAAATATCAGGGTACAAGTTATTATATCATTGGAGTAATCGTAACACAATGTAGCAACTAAAATTTAAAATAATGCTGTTATTAGGTGAAATATATGCATCTAAGAACTTTTTTGGAATAAATACCTAACAATAAAATTTATCAAAAACCACACTGTTAAAATACGAAGGTAAGCAAACATGTATATCTATATATGGGGTGATACCTTCTCACGAACCGCTGAACACCGAAACGTGACAAAGGTACCAAAGATGGGAAATGATCCAGGAGCTCATCTTGACCATTTAAATTCCGGAATGACAATTAGTTAAAAATATATCAATTAAAATTTTAAAATACGCGATTCGTTTGCATTGTTGTAATAGTGTTGTTGTTATAGCAATGGCATATATTAGCGTTGAAGGTCGGTTTTCGGCCAAATTGGTATTTCATGACGACGTTTCATTCACTTTGATTAAAAAATAACTGCTTTAACATATTATTAACATGAAATATATTATTAATATCACATATTTCTAGAACATATGGCATTTTTTTCAACTTTCTATCGATTTTCTTTCATTTAAATTTTTAAAAAATGCGGCAGCAGTAGCCTAGTGGTCAAGGTAACGCACTCGTGGCCGGCGTGTCATGAGTTCGAGCCTTGTATCGCTGAAGACCCGCAGAGTAGGGGAGCGAAGCATGTTAAATCTATCGAGAGCTCAAACGTCCTCCTGTTGGTGTGGTAGATAGGAGAGGGGGTGCCAGCTCTGGTGTCGTCCTCGTCACTTAACCAAGCTTCAAAATTACGAGGTCCGTCGCCAAAAGCCCTCGAGTAGCTGAACAGAGTGATCTAATATTCACTTACTTACACACAAAAAAAATAGAACTTCTTTTTGGTACTTACATAGCATCACCACATCAAAACTGTTGCCACGCGAATCTCGGCATTTTCCACCAAAATCTTACTGATTTTTTTTTTATTTTTCATGTAAAACACGTTAGAATCTTTGTTGTATGATATCAAGACTGCAGTGATGCTAATACGTAAATACCTTTTCTTTGTCGAGCAGATTGGTACATTTTCTACACTTCCCAACGCTGCTAAGTTAAGCTGAAATGGAATTTGATAAAATTGCTTTTAAAAAATTTATGGAATCTCGTAATTTTGAAACTTTTTATTTTTGTGCCTTTTTTATTCATAAAGCTATTTTAGGAAAATGTACTCTTCCTTTTCGGGAAGCTGTAAAAATGCAACGAAAAAAATTACCAAAATTTCAAAATGCCAGTAATAATTAATTAGAGTAAACTTGACTCAGAATTCACTAGTTTCAGTGAGTATGACGCATGTGCGGAAAGACAACTTACGGAGAATACGCTAGCAACCGTATTCTTTATTTATGTGAAACACATTGTGGCTATTTAAAAAAAATTTCTTCTATAAAAAATCTATAAAAATGTTTTATACACGAAGAAGTCCGTGCAATGCCGGGCTAAACGGAGTTAAAAGAAACATGTCTCAGAATTAAAAAAAGTGGAAGGAATTTCGAAAAATTGAATTTTAATGACATTATATATAGAAAACTCACACACATCAGGAACTGCTGATACCGAGGAGCAAGGGAAACTTCCATGGGCAAAAAGTTACGTGTTTGAAAATGCCCGAGCAACGCCAGGTTGTGCAGTTGGTTTAATATAATGTATGATATTGAAGAAAACAATTTGTCCAAAAAACTTTCACGGGCTTCATATCGAGTAAAAATAAGTTATTTTAATTGAAAATTAAATGATAATGGGTGTTTTTTTTGCATAAAACGACAAATAAGGAACAAAAAGAATATTGTCATTTTGGTTAAAGTTATTCAATAATGTTGCCAAAATTAATAATTTTTTTCTGAAAGTAATGAAATAATAAGAAAATTAATGGTATATAAATTAAAACTTCTGTAATTTAGCATCCAAAATTCTACTAGAAGAATCATAACGATTTTATTTTATTACTTTTGTTCCCCAACTTTTGTTTGATACACCCCTTGAAGATGACTTAATTTAATATACTCTTAAACTATGAACCACGAAAATAATAATTCCGAAAAATAATTCTTTTTAGAATAACGTTTCAACAGTTAAAATATTTCAAGAGTTACAAAATTATTAATTGCTGAAGCGAAATTGTTAACATTTGTTTTCTCACTAGTTCTGTAACTGGAAGATTTTTGAATCTTATTCCAGAATTTACTCTATTCTGCTTCTTCTCGGAACTTTTTAAAAGAATTTTACAGTATCACTGGACAAAAAAACAAAAAAAGGATACTTTTTTCTTACTTCGATGGAATCTAAATTGTTGACATTCAGTATAAAACACTTAACAATTTCAATTATACTATCATATTTATAAATTCATAATTTTATTTTTCTTTCTTTCCCCCCTCCCTTCTTTTTTTTTTTTTTTTTTTTTTTTTTTTTTTTTTTTTTTTTTTTTTTTTTCTTACAAATATTCTTACTTGAGGCTTTATATCACATTTATGATAGAAAAAATAAGCTGTCCATGCAAATCTTTCAAATCTAAAATTTTACAAGATTAAAGTAAAAATAATGACTCATCCATAATTTACTCCCGATATTTACATACTTACAATCTACGAAATATTTAAACACGATCAATGTTCAAACTTAAAGAATTGAGCATATTTTTTTTTAAAAAAAAAAAGTTTAAATAAAAACGAGGAGAAAAGTATTTAAGTGAGGAATAGAACACAGTTTCAAAAATAATCGGAACAGTGGTCACAAAAATAATTATGAATTTATGCTAGTTAATTTGTATACAAATAAGTTAAACTTGCCTTTTGAAGTAGAATTCTTTTAATTTTAAGTCGGAAATTTTAAATAATTAAATTTTTTGTTCTACTAATTAAAATTTGGAGCAAACTTATATAATGTAAAAATGTTAAAATTTTTAAGGTACTTTTTTCGGGGTTTTAAAAATTAGTTTTCAGTGCAACAAAAATTTTTAAAAAAAACATTATTTACCTAATTTATAGAAATGAAAAATTTAAAACACAATGTATGATTTGACATAAATTCTTCTTTCCGTCAAATATCTATAAAATGTGAGGTTCACTATTTTATTATTGCTTCATTTTGCATGATTTCTTTCTACATTTTTCATGTCTATTTCGTTAAGTTTATAGAAATAGAGAAGAATTGAAGCGAATTGTATCGATTAATTATTCAATATACGATACGATTACTCTCGAACAAATCGATAAAATGAATTAAAGTAGATATTAACTAAGTTTATCTTGGTTTAGGCTGTTATTTACAATTTTCTGGCTCTAAAATGAGAAATTAGGAGAATCTAAATTTAGATTTATACTTTGATTAAAGTGTAATGGTTAATTGGATCCTCTTCGCTAAGTTATATTTAGTTAATTTCTGTTTTTCTCAAGCAGAATTCTTTTTTTTTCCTTTCTATCAAGCCGAAAAAATAGTTTAGTTGAAACAAAACAGATACCGAGATCTTAGTCTCTTTGTGTGAACCTAGTTATTGATATATTACAAAATTAACTTTAAGAACTCCGTATTAACATAAATTACTACAAATTTAGATTCGGAAAAATTTTCTGACTTCACGATTACATTAATTGAAAATGACATTTTCTTGCCTTTCTAAAAAGTCATATCGGTTTTTATCTAAATTTGGTGTGGCATACCTCTCAAACCGAGAATTGTGAATATTTTACTTCTGAATGACGGGTTTCATCAAACTCTAAAACAATTTAAATAAATTAAAAATTAGGATCAGATTTGACAACGTAGAGAAAACAACTAAATTGATAGAATAAATTAAATTACTTTATACTAATTCAAAAAAAGCTATATTGGGGAAAAGAGAGAGAGAGTTTAGTAAGGGTTTAATAAACTACATTTCTTAAAAGCAGACTTTCTTACAGAAATGGGTCTCCTCGCTCTATACCAGGACCTAATTTTCTAACGGGCCGCATACATATGTTAGCTATTTCATGCGGGCCTCATACATATGATGACTATTTCACGCTGGGCGTAACGTGAGGTTTGATGAAGGGAGGGAGGGGAATGCTTTAAGACCAAGATAACATAGAAAATTTAAATATGGAGATTGATCATAATATTAAATTTCCTATGTTGCTCTTTTTAATTATTACTTTTTATATTTTTTTTATTTTTGTCACTGAATTTTTCAAAATTGGAAGCATTTAAAAACCACTCTTTCACAATTTCTGCATCAGTAAACGGTTTCATATGATTACCAATGATGTAACAAATTCCATAAGGTGCCTTTGTTATCACTGTGACATTACTACTGACAAAACTCTTTTTGGCTGTTGTAAAGATTATTCAAGAAAGCCTATTTATCATCTCTTGAAAAAGATCTTCGAAGAAAAGTGTCATTGAACGATTCCTGTTTATTGGTATTTTTTAACTTCGTGACAAATCAAACAATTACTAAACCATGCTTATTTTTTTTTATTTATTTATTTATTTACAAAATAGTCAACTTTCCAATTGTTTTGAAACAATCTGTTTTCTTTGAATATTATTCGCTTGCAAGATATGAAAGATAGTTAAGAATTAGTTCCACTCATAAAATGGTCGCTACTCTACTGTTGTCTATTATCACTATTCAGAAAAAAAAATATATCAATTCGCACCCATACGACATCGGCAGCAAAAAGCAAAATTGAAATATTTGATTTTTTAGCAAAGAATTTCCCACCAAATTTTCATAAATGAATGAATTTCTCAGAGCAATGGGCTATGACCGGCCCACTTAAAAAGGGCCGGTGGGCCGCAGGTTGAGTATCGCTACTCTATACCATTTCCTATTGAATGAACATCATTAAATAACATATACTATATTTTGCGCCTGTTTGTTAGGTGGACCAAATACATAATTTTGGTATACATTCAGGTTTTCTTAAGCTTCAATTTTCCTCAAAAATATTTTCCTTTCCAAATGCTTAGTTTTTTCATGAAAAGTGTTTATGTCATGCATTTGCTTTCGAAAGTTAAAATTACTTCGTTCAATCCTTTATTTACTTCACATATTTGTTTGCATACTAATGAAGCACGCACATATCAACTTGCGTGAGATAAACACTTCAGAGAACATAGGACATTGATGTGACTGCATAAATTTATCTATTCATCAAATTAAATTATTTGTCGTTCAATAAAATTCAACTAAATGAACAAAAACACTGATACCTATATGTAAAGTAAATGCATCGATTTTTTCTTTCTTTTTCGCATTTGCATTTAATTCTGTGACTGAGAGTCCTTATAACGAAATTGTGTCTGAGTATAATTTAAAATTCAGTTCTTTCGAATACTTTTCAAACTTCTGTGAGCGGGAATTGGATCGTTTGTACGTGATATTCGAATATGCAGAAGAGGAAATAGAATTCTCAGAACACTCTCAGATTGTGTGAGGGGTGGAAAAGGACGGGTGCCTTTTCACAGCAGAACGTGCAAAATGGAAAAGCACAACCCCTTTTTTAATCGAAGTTGAGGTACCCGTTTTGCTCCTCACGTATGCAGAAAGGGTTACAAAAAACTACTTGGTCGCCAAATCTACACGCGGAAAGATTTATTACACATACCGTAAATCAAATATTTTATATTAGTATGATCCGATGTATATTTACCAATTAGTCGTCTTGAACATTTAATAAATTATCATAAAATGACATCAAAAAATTTTATAGCCATATTAAGGTATCCGACTACTTGCGACTTTTTTTAAAAAAAAAAATGGAGATAAGGGATTTTATTTATTTATTTATTTTTGTGGTTTTTAAGTTTGTTTAGTACATTTTAAGAAAATATGCTAAAATTAAGAAGAGAAAAAGAAATTATTATTACTAAAATGGGAAAAAAATGGGTAAAAATTTGCAAAAAATAACATAAAAGGGGCCCATTCTGTACCAAAAGTTTATGAACAAATTTTCAATTCTTTTGTGTTGCTATGTTATTCATTTTTTAAATGAACTTCAGGATAAGAGATATTTTAATTTTTACAAAAACTAGAGCACTTTATCTCAGTTATTATATGAAATTGCTTAAGAAAAACAGTAATTATATTAACATAAGGGGCTGTAAATTTTGTAATGAAACAATGATTGATAAATCTGAAGGTTAAAACACTTCAACTATTATACAAAACATATACAAAAAATTTCAATTAATTATTTTCAAAATCTTTTTAGCAATTGCTGTCCCCGTTTGAGCATTTTCTAGAAAACGCATTTTAAAGTATGACATCTTGCTTAAAGTAATGACATCTGCTTTTACTAAAACACTTGTAGATTTTTTCTAGAGAACGGAAAATTATAAATTTGGTGTTTTTATAAAGCTAATAAGATTTTCTATAAAATCAAATCAAAAGAATTGTCAATTTTTTCACAAAATTCACAATTTTAGGGTAGTCTGATACCTTAAAAAGATTCAAAACCTATGGCCAAGATAAATGCCTGCAGTTAGGGTATTTACTTTATATGGCAAAAAGTTGTAAATGTATCTTATAAAAAAACTGCTTTCAGAGCCTCAGAGAGAATCTTTGGTCTCTCGGGACAAGTATGGTGTAGTCCTTCAAGCAAAGAAAGAAGAAACGATAAGAAATTAAGTAAAAACTATTTATTTATTATTCTTGCTTAACGAAAAGGCTCCGAAATTTGTAGTATTGGTCCTACTTCTTATATGTGTGGTATTGCATTCATCCTCAAAATCGAGTATACCTAGATGTTTCTGAGATTTACAGTGAAATGTTTGCTGTAAATTTAAATGAGAAATAATAATTCCATGGTATCATTGACATCTTTCAGTAAATCAACGTTAAAAATCTAGATAAATTTACTTTTCTTTCTGCAGTTTTATGATAAAATTGAGTTTGTCGTATTAGAGATTAAGAAAAATCATAAATTTAATTACACAACATCTGAGACATTTTTCGAATTAACTTCGCAGAAGATTTTAACAGTGTACACATGCAGCTTATATTTGAGTATTTTATATATATATATTATATACACATATAGCATATAAATAAATAATAATGAAACAGAAATAAAAAGTAAAATTATTAAGTATAATCGGAATGCCTTGAACTGAAAATAAGTTACGTTATGAGTTAAGAGTATTTTCATACCTTCAGATAAAATTATCGCCTTTAAAATTATGCGCAGTTTAAATGTATCATGTATATAAAAACAATTCCTTGTAAATTTATTAAATTGCTGTTATGTACGCTTTTAGAGAATTTGAGACAAATATTTTTTCTTAACTTAATGTATTATAAAATGGAGATAAAATGCCTCTCTTTCGCTGTTGTAAACTCTCTTAAACTTAAGAAGAATCTTAGAATGTTACTGTTAAAATAAAATGTAAATTTTCTTTTGGGAGATATTTATTTTAAAATCTATAGAAGACAGTTTCAATTAAGGTCATGGGCACAGAAATTCTACATGTCCTTTTAGTACAGGCAGATCGAAATTTATGACCAGAAAATTTGTTTGAGTCTAGCTTATCTGGGCCCTTTCAGCGCCCTAGGCGCCCGAACCAAGCGAGCAATGGATGAAACGGCATTGGTAGAAGACTAAAAATAATATGAAAGATATAATATTATATTTAATAACATAAAATAACATAGGGGGGGGGAGAGAGAAAGATCACAGATTTTTCATAACCATTTTAATTTTCTCTCATGCTAGTATATTTTTTATTAAAAACAAATTACAGGAAATTATTTTAAAAGAAACTTTTCTGGAATAGAGGCTTGTATTATCCAGAACTAAAAATGTTTTGTTTTGAAATTTAAAAATAAAGATTTAGTTTATGATAAAATTATTTGTCTATGAGACACACAGTTTTAATTTTGAAAATAAATTCACATATTGTCTGATTGCTTTATCGAGTATAAATATAAGCATAACGTTTTTCATATCAAAATGAATCTTATTATTCAATTTTGTAATAAAATTAAGAAATTTTATGAAAGAAATACATTATTGCCAAATTCGAGGAACAATCGCCAAATAAGGTTTCCCTGACGGATCAGTGAATGACAGTATAGCGATGACAAATGGTACTTAAATGGTCTCCCGCACGTCATTCAGAATATGGAATAGTTCGTGTGAATAATATGATCCCTTGCACAAGACCGCACTATTAACTTCTTCCTGAAAAAACGAAAGAAAATATAGATATTTAGAAAAAAATTGTTTGACTTTTGTTTTAGACATTTATTATAATGTGCGTTTCACTTTTGAAATGAAACAATGTAAAGATAAACGATAATTTGTCTATAGGCATCTAAATTTACTCATACAAAATGAATTACTAGAAAATCATACACACGTAAGGGCCACGAAAATTCTACTTCTATTTTTGTTTCTAAATAACCTTCTTGTTGTTTCTAAGACCAGTATTAAGGGGGGGGGGATCACTTTAAAATTCTGAAATTCGTGGTGACAGTACGTAATGAAGCAAAATGATCCCCTCTCATTTTGTGCCCATTTGAAGTTGATTTTCGGGACACCCAATATATATATATAATCATAATTTCTCTACAAGAGAGAGATGAATTAACCTGATTAATACGTAAATGAATTGCAATTGCATGAAAACCAGACAACAGCATTTAAAAGGAGATATGAAACAATTGAAATAACAGAGTAAAATATAAAAATATAAAAGAATGGATGCTACAGTATTATCAACATTGCTGACTTAGGAAAGCTTTAATACAAAAAAATTCTTCTTAAGAAAATTTCTCTGTATAAAAGTGGGGTTGGACATGTTTTTTGGCCAGCCAACCTTCCCCCTTTCTGTTAATAATACCGAGCATAAACCAATTGGAAATAATGGATAGGAAATCTAAATCCATTATGAGAAAAAGGTAACTTACCTAAGAATTGCATACAGAAATGCAGAGCCCGCGCTAAATCTGAGTGCAATAAACAAGTTATTGCCAGATTCTGGACCCAAATAGAATTTAAAAACAAAGCAATGGCTGAAAAATAGCACTTAGCAAAAGTATGAAAATAATAGAAATAATAAAATTAGAATTGCAAACATACTACCATTATCTAAGAGACTCTAAGATATTATAATATAAAAGTTATAATAAATTTTAAAAAATAATTTTATCTAAAACTAGAAATCGGGGGTATTTAAAACTATCTAGGAAGAATAATAAATCTATAATATTAACCTGTTAAATCTATGGAAATTTAATCCTTACTATTTAGAATTTCTTTATTCAAATATCTATTAATAAAATTAATTGGGTAGTTTTGAATTAAACAGTATTTAGTAAAATGTTTATAGTTTTTTATTTTTTCTGATTTATTTGAAACTAGAAATTTAGTGCGTAGTGTGTGATTAATAACAGTATTTCTGAATGTAGATACATGCACCTTACTCTCCCAATGCGGTACTTTTATAATATTGAAATTAAAGTCTTCTCGTTTATCATAAATATTAGTAACTATTTTATTATCTTTTAATTTAATTTCTATATCAAGAAAATTTGCTTCATAATTGTTACTATTTGTCTGTATTAAATTAAGATATTGTGGATAAAAATTAATATTAGATTTAAAGTTGTCTTGCTTGCTAAAAATTATTATATCATCTATATAACGAAAAAAGTAATATTCTAAGTTGTCTGTGAAACAATTTTCAAAATAATGTAAATATAAATTGGCAAGACAGTTGCTAGCTGGGCCACCTTGTGGTAGACCCTTAATCTGTTGATAAATAATTACCATTATGATAAACATAATTCTCTTTTAGAACTAACCTAAGTAGAGAACCAAATCTATCATATTTGACATTTTTAAACAAATTATCTTTTTGTAATTTTACAAGAGTTTTTATCATATCATCAATATTAATTGAGTTAAAAAGATCTTCAAAATCTAAACTAAATACTGAAAATATCTTTTTATCTTTAATTTGTGCAATATAAGTTCTGTACTATTTTTAAGAATGGCTGAAGTTTCTAGATTATTTATTGTATCTTGTAACATTTCATGTAGAATTTTGCCTGATTTGCTGATATATGTATTAAAACCATTAGTAACTGTTCTAAACTTCACAGGATCTTTATGAAATTTAGGAGTAGGAAATACATGTGGAAATTTAAAATTATTATTAATTTGTATTTTTAATTGTTTATGAAAAGATATTTATATACCATTGGACCTCTATTTAACGAAGTCGCGAAATCCCGAAAAAAAGTTCGCTGTATGCAAAATTCATTAAACAGAGATTCATCTTTTAATATACTTTAGCACATAAAACAAATTTTAAATTCATAAACACTACATATTATTTAAAAAAAGTAATTTATTCACACTTTTGAAAATTAATACCTATTCATTAAATATATCTTATCTATCAAAAAGAAATCTGCGAGGAGAGCAAGAGGGGGAGGCATTGTCCGGGTACATTGTATTTTCAACTTTAAAAAACCATTTTATATTAAAATTGATGAATTTTTTAACGACATTTTCTAATTTTAAGTCTACAGGTAATTTTAAACATACATTATTTTATAACCCATAATTTAAGCACACACTACCACATACGTCTTTACATTTAATTACTGACAAAAATCTATTAATTTTGTTTGAGCTTTTTATTTTAAAAAATACGACACTTTCATTGCTCTAGGTGAATTGGGCACCCGGTAAAAGTTTGTGAAATAGATAAGGCAATTCACTATTTGGAGACTATTTTACGAAGAAAATTGTAAAATGTCCTTGATTCCAGGAAAAAGCTCATAAAATAGAGAAATTCTCAAAATAGAGGTTCATTATATGGAGGTATGACTGTATTTATATTCAAATGGAAATTTAACTTCATTAAGTATAGCAGAGATAGAAGTGTACCACCGCTAGAGGTTATTAGAGAAAGTTCGAGTTATGTATGACAATTTGCTTATAGACACACACACAGTAAATCTACTCATGTGAGAGCATTTAGTTATTGTTAACTTGTGCTATAGATTCGCCCAGACTAGAATTGTGCGTACAGAACAGGGGTCGACAGACCACGGCACTTTGCATAGTCGTTTGATGATCTGTCTAATGAAAAAATTATTATGTCTACTAAAACTATTATTTAACTTTCTCATAATTATAAACTGAAAATATTTAACTTTTATTTTACCTGAAAAATCATATTTAATTTATTGGACATCTATAAAACAACTGCCTAAAATAGACAAAATTATGTATGTGATACATACAGTGGCGCACATAAGGGGGGGGGTCCAAGGGGTCCGTGCACCCCCAAAAGCCCTTGAGTTTTTTTCGATTGATGATAATCCTATATATATATATATAACGTAAAATTTAATTAAGTACTTGTAATTAACAATTTATTTTATTAATTAATGCTCATTATTAATTCAATAATTTACTTTACTGTTTTTTGTTAACAAAATCACCAAAATCAGAAGAATCAATTGGTGTTGTCTTGAGGTATGATACGAGTTGGGGGACTTTCAACCATGGTCCTCCCCCTTGAAAAATTTTTGTGCGCGCTACTGGATACATAGAATAGTTTACCTGGAGCATATAAAGTTCAATTTAAAATTAAAAATGTAGAATTTGCTATTCTTACAATATTTGGCTCTAGATATTCATAATAACAAACATTCTCTTTCATGAATCAAATAAAAGGATAAGTAACAATTTAATAAGCGATAATTTGCAAGTATACCTAAAATTAAAAGCAAATAAAAATTTACCAGACATAACAAAACTTTAAAAAGAAATGCTAAGTCACTGTTCTAAGTTCTAAATAAAAAGAATTTTGTTCTAATCACGGTTATTCTTTTAATTTTACTTTATATTATTATGCCTCAAAAATATCTAATTACACTAGGCAACAAAAAACAACTTTTTGTCTGTTTTCTAGTTTTAAATAGCCTATTCGTACTAATTTCGTTCGAAAGAAACAAATATTTAAATGAAATTTACTTATTAGCTCTTGTTTTTAAGATATACCACAGCCCATCCATCAATTTATGGGCAAATATGAAGAACAAAACATTAGTAAATCTAATAAATACAATACAAGAAGTCATGTTTTAAGAAACAGTATTATATAAGAAATCAGTAGCATTTTTTAGTTTATTTTCAATGAACATTTCCTTTTTAATCGCCTCTTTTACGTCGAAGTTCGAGTATCCCTTATAACTGTCCAGCAGTAGTCTGAGAGCATTGACTCATCCCAATGATCCTGATATATGCATTCCATTGTTGCGATATCTTAAAACCTTTTACCGTGTTCACACACATCGCTTACAACTCCACAGTCCTTAGGGAAAAAATCAAGATGGGAATGTAAAAAATGAATCTTTAGAGACATATTGCGCCCCAGGTCAAGGAACTTTTGTAGGAGTTCTTTCACACACTGTTGATTGTTATCTTTTTTTCTACCTAGAGATCCTCGTACCTTACTTTTAAGGGCTTCCCAGGCTGCTTTCTCTTTCCCTTCCAGAATTTGATCCAAAACGGGGTCCTTCATGATTTTGTGTATTTGAGGGTCCATGAAGATTCTCTCATTAGTCTCTGCATCATTCAATCTTGGAATTTCTGACTAAGTTATTGGAGAGCCTCTAAATCCTTGTTCATGGATTTCACAAAGTTCTTCTTGAATCCCAGCTTAATGTGCAGGAGTAGAAGCAGAATATCATTTAGGTTTACTAGAGGATCATTTGCAACATTTCACTCGCCGGATTTCAGATTTCTAGATGGCCATTTGTCTTGCTTATATATAGTGCGATTTTCGATCTCTGCTGTCCCACAAATACAGAAAACAGCAGTATTTGGATTCCCATGAGTACAGCAATGACTTTCTAGTCACCACAGATCTGCAATTATGATCCACGTATTTTATTAACACTAGAAGTAATTTCACATTTGCATAAGTTTTCTTCACGTGAACGGAATGTCCGATAGGAATGGGAGGAAGAAGGTTGCCGTTGTGTAATAATATTGCTTTCAAACTAAGCTTGGAATCGTCTATAAACAACCTGTAGTTATTTGAATCAAAACTGATGTTCATGAAATTCATCAAGCCGTTGAGTTCAATACATGTAACCACATGTTCTTTCTTCTTAAAGAAATGAAGAAGATTCTTTTCAAGAGCCCTGTACTCTGTAATATTGACGCCTGGTAGGAGTAGATTTCATTGATGCAGTCTGGATGCGAGAAGCTCTGCCTTCTGCGTTGGCAAGTCAAGATGTCACACGAGGTCACTCAATTCTGCTTGATTTAGTCTGTGGGGTTCATTCAAATCTTCTGCCTCAAAATCTGGGTCATGGGATGTGCCAGGACTAATGAATTCTTCGTCTTCAACATAATCCTGTACAATCTCCCACTTTTTAGATGGGTCAAGAATTGGCATATCAGCTGAGTGAGGAACCGCCTGAATGGCTGATGGAATGCATGAATACTTCAAACGGCCTTTCTTCTTTCTTGACCAACCCATGTTCATGGGGGGCGTCATACAGAAATAACAATTGTCGACATGGTTTGTTGGCTCACGCCAATCCATGGGTACAGCAAACTGCATTGCCCACCCAGCCACTCTAGCAGTCTCATTGAGCAAGAGTTACAACATATGAGTGGGGCCCATGGTTTATTCTGTTCACCTACTATCACTCTGAAGTAAAAGAAGTACGCTGTCTTTACAACTGGGCTGATGGTTCGCTTCTGGGCTACAAAAGTCACAAACGTAAGAAAATTTGTCTGGGTTATTAACACAGTTCCGTGGCATTTTGATCTGTATGCAGAAAATGCAAAAATTTTGGGGATCTATTTAAGTGAAACTGCTTTTTAACACTTTCTATTACAACGTGGTTGCTCCACGTAACTGATACAAGAAGTCTTTCACACCTAAATATAGTTGAATTGATTGACCTTGAGCTGTAAGACAAAAAGCAGTGAATGTCACTTGAATCGTGTACTATTGTATGTTCTATGTTCTGTTGATGCTCTAGCTTACATTTAAAACACGCCTGAAGAGATGGCGCTGTTACACACCTTTTATAGAATTAAAAAATCAATCTTGAGGCAAGTACTTCCATCTACTCCATCAAATGAACATCACAGAGATCATACACAGAAAGTAAAGATGAGTGAAAATACAGTTATTTATGAGTAAGGAGGAGATTTGATTCTAGAAAAAACAATAGCTAATCTGAAGTTTTTACGGTGATTTTCGTATTTAGTGGGAGAAAATACTTAATAATAAACTATTTTTGAGCCCGAAACAGTTTTGGTGTTGCCTAGTGTTATACATACAGCATCCTACCTAGAATTGGTACCAAAAGGATCTAAATAACGCTTACTTAAAAAAAGCGGCTTAGTGCAAGAATAAATGTAAATTTAATAAAAAATAATATAGGTTACGACTACTAATCTTCCAAACTTTTATATGCAAATGAATGAGGGC
Source organism: Trichonephila clavata (assembly GCA_019973975.1). Lineage (NCBI taxonomy): Eukaryota > Metazoa > Arthropoda > Arachnida > Araneae > Nephilidae > Trichonephila > Trichonephila clavata. Next base: position 27,229 of record BMAO01017946.1, read on the forward strand.
TAATTAACGTCACACTATAAAGTAGCACGTGGACTACTTACGACGGGCATCGTAAATTTGAGCCATAGTCACGTGACGTGGACGACACCTGAGCCAGAATCCCCTATCTGAACTCCATGCCAAAGAGAGGAATCCGAAAGATTTAACATGCGTCAGTCTCTCTACACAGTGGGCTTTCAGTGCATCAGGGCTAGAACTTATGACACTCCGGCCACAAGTCCGTGATTATAACCACCGGGTACCTCAGCCCTTTTATATACAAGAACGATCATATCGTCGGCCTAATTATCAGAATGCGTAACTCAACGAAGGAACTAAATTTGTTATAGGAGTGCTACGCGCCAAGTAGCGGTTGTTGTCGAGTTACATGGAATCCAAGATGGTGGTCTAGCGGAAACAAATCGTCAGGAACATAATTGTAAAGAACTGTTTTGAAATATTTTTCAAATGAAGAATATAGGAATAGATTAAAAATAACCTATCAATCAATAATGATTATCAATATAATATAATAAAAATTATATATAACTATAATAATATCATGTAATATATTATTTTTATTATATAATATAATTTAATAGTAATTATGATGCATGATAATATTCATATGATAATAATTATATTATATATAATAATATTCATATAATATAATTATTACTTATAATAATGCTCATATAATGTAATAATAATTATTATAAATAAATATAACATTTGTAATATTTATAAAAAAGTAAAATAAAAAAATAATTATTATAAATAAATAATATGGAAAAGAATTATTGTATAAAATAATTATTATATTATATTATAAATGAAATAATTACATAATATCAGTAACGCACTCCTGAATTTTTCAAGGAGGGGCTCCAGGGTCGAAAGTCCACTATTCTCGTATCATGCTCCAATACGCCACCGAATATATTCTTTTGATTTTGTCAATTTTCTAGAACAAAAAACAGTAAGAAATTAATTATTGAATAAATATTTAGCATTAATTAATAAAATTAATTATTAATAATAAGTACTAAATCAAATTTTACGTACTATATACATTGGATTAAAATCAATTAAAAGAAAAAAAATCAAGGGCTTTGGGGGGGGGGTCCGTATCAAAAGGTCTCCCCTTGTGTGCGTCACTGTATTATATGTATTAAAATTAATAATGAATATCAATTAAAAAGTGCTGATAACTTGCAATATTCCAAAAACTGTGAGTTCCTTCAATGAATTTCATCGAACAAGGAACGTGCAAAAAAGCATTATTAAAAAGTAAAATAAAGTGGAAATGTTGAATTTCTAGCAATAATTAAAAGCACAGCACTCATTCTTTCAAAAATATCCTAGTGGTCACCAATGATATTATAAATATCCGAATTCGAAAACAGCAAAAAATACTACAGAAGGCTGAAATGGTAGCTTGAAGAACAAATGCAATGGAAATCAGTGCCAGTTAAAGCTCATTCTTAGACGCAGAGGAGCTACGGGCCCCCTTGGCACTGGCGGATGCAAGGAGGGGTTCTTAAATCCGGTTAAGTTCAGCTTATATGGGTCCTTCCGGGCCCCGGGCCTTGGGCGCCCACCCCAAGTGTCCAATGGATAAATCTGCACTGATAGAAATGGTAACATTTTTAAAGAAATCTAAAATCGTCTGAATTTAATAGAGATACCGCGAGGGAAAAAAACAATATAAATTAACTCTAATATACTTTATCCCATGGCACAACCACATTACCACACGATAAAAAAATATCCAGGTAATCATATTGTAATGTTATATATCGCCCCTCTTGGCGAACATAAACAACTTGGCGCGTATAGCACTCCTATATCAAATTAGCACTACAGAAGGAGTTAAGCATTCTGATAATTAGGCCAAGGTATAATCATTCCTAATTATTAAAGCAAACAAACAAATCTTTTAATAAAATAATTTCGGTATTATTGGCACGGAAATTTTTTCACAAAGCTTGAAAGTTTGATTCCCAATTTCAAGATATTTCGACATCGTTTGTTCAAGTATTTTACGGGAATAAAAAATTGTACTGTGCAAAAATTGTTATTTTAATAATATAAAAATATTAATTTGAGTTTGGAAATCTTGAGTATTATTTCTACTGGAGGAAGAAAAAATCTCTTTTGGATGCTTAAGCGTATGCATAAAAATGACTCTCTGTTACTTTCGTTATCTTTTTTCACTGACACAACTTGGCTCTCTTCTCTGGAAAGTTTGTCGACCCTTTCTACAGAAGAACACAGTAGAAATTCTATTACAAGGAAAAAAACAGCTGTAAAGATAGTAAAAGAACAAATGAGCAAAAATTTAGAGAGGAAGATGGTGGCTGTGTGTGCCATAATCACAATCTAACTATATCGAAATCAATAGCCCAAACTGAAAAAACGGAACATCAGTTCTTCTAAAAGAAAGAAAAATTATTAAAAACTTTTTATTCAAAAAATATATTTATGCATATTATTATTGTATTTATCCTCATCTCTCTAAGCCACCATCGATTCTAAACCACACTCCAAATTCTAAAAAAAATTTTGCGAAAAAAGGAAAAATTCTGTAAAATTGTTTGTTGATACAAAATATTTAAGAAATTTTTAAAAACTGCAATGAGAACTAATAAATGAATAATTCAATTATTTTACCAATGAAAAAAAACCTTTTAAATACATACTGTAATTGCTGTAACCTTCAGTATTACATTCAATTTTCCTCATCCAAAGAATTTTTCTGCCTAACATTCTAAGCCGCACCCAATTTTGAATAGCTTTAACATTGGGAAACAAGTGCGGCTTAGATTCGAGTAAATATGGTATTTATTTAATAACGTACAATTACTCACTATACAAAGCCAAATCACAATACCACACCAACAGTCATAAACACATTTGCAATAGTACAATTTGCAATTAAAACAAAATTATCATGCTGAAGGGGGAATTGAAAAAAAAGCAATTAAAACAGAGAAATCAGAAGATTATACAATTTTAAATAAAGGTATAATACCATCCAAACTAAGAAGATTAAAAAGGAGTAAGATATTCAGCAAGCACAAGCAACAAAATAAAAATAAATTATAACAAGCACCAGTGCCGGTTTAAGCTCATTTCGGGCCCTGGGCGCAGAAGATTTACTGGCCCCCTTGGCACAGGTGGATCGAAATTTATAACCAGAAAATCTGGTTAAGTCCAGATTTTCCGGGCCTCTGGCTGCCAGCCCCAAATGCCCAATGGGTAAACAGGTACTGAAAAACACCAATGTTTGATAATTTTTTTAAAAAAAGATACGGATTAGTACTTGATGCTAAAAACTAAACTCGCAGCAGATCACACACAATACCGAATAAAATACAAAAATAAAACAAAATCATCTGTTGTAATATTTTGAATACATGTGATAGCTATATATATATATATATATATATTAGTATTTCTGTGGCTAAATCTTTTCTATTATGACTATAGTTATCTTAGGTATATAACTATTTTTAGTATATTTTTTCATATATATATATATATATGTGTGTGTGTGTGTGTGTGTGTGTGTGTGTAGTAAAATAAAATACTAAAAGACAAAATTGTACTTCCTATAAGGCTAAAAAGAAAGAAATTGGATTTTAAGAAACATCATCTACTGCAACTAATTCCTCCTATGATACAGTCGGACAGTCCAAGTAATACATAAAATTTTGTGAAAACTCCTCTTAAATCTCTGGTGTTTTTCATATATTGTTCATTCGCAAAAAGGAAATATTTCGTGTTAAGATATCCGACTATCCTAAAATTGTAAATATAGACAGAAAATTGGGGAAAAAAATATTTTGGATTTTATTTTATAGACCATTTTATTAACGTTATAACAATTCCAACTTTATTATTTAACGTTCACTAGAACAAAAACTACAAGTGCTTTAGTAAAAGAAGATGTCATTATATATATATATATATATATATATATACTTTAAAAAAGCAAGATATGTTATACTTTAAAACGCGTTTTACTCAAAAAGCTTTGAAAACAATTAACTGAATTTTTTTGTGTATGTTGTGTATAATAATAGAAGTGTTTTAACCTTCGGATTTATCAAACACTGTTTTATTACAAAATTTACGGTCCCTTATGTTAATATAATCACTGTTATGTTAAGCAAATTTATATAATAACTAATATAAAGTGCTCTAGTTTTTTGAAAAAATTAAAATATCCCTTATCCTGAAAGTCATTTCAAAAATAAATAACATAGCAACACATCAGAACTGTAAAATTGAAATTTTGTTCTTAAACTTTTGGTATAGAATAAGTCCTGTTTACGCTATTTTCTGTAAATTTTTACTAATTTTTCCCATTTTAGTAATAATAATTTATTTTTATCCTCTTAATTTCAGCCTATTTTTCTTAAAATGTACTAAACAAATCTAAAAACCACAAAAAAAAATCCCCATATCTCCATTTTTTTTTTAAAAAGTTGTCACAACCAGTCGGATACCTTAAGAGAAAAATAAATGCATAAAAACACATAGTAGTTTGCTGAGACTGTTGTATTATTTCGCGTTAACCAATATTTCGTCTTAAGCATTTTTACGATAAACTTTTTTCACTGTATATATATAGATTTGGTCTTGATATAGATACATAAAGAGTGATCTTTTTCGCTTCACTAGCCCCATAAAGTTTCATTGGGAAAAAACTTGACAATTGCTCTTTCAGTTCAATCAAATAGAAAAGTCCTACTGAAGCGGAAGCATCTCTCGTACCACCGAATGCTACCAGTCTTATTAAAGTACATTCAACCGCCTTTACCATAAGGACCCTTATTTCCATATTCTACGTAAAGGGAGAGAAAGATCAAATTACCAGGCATCGAAGGAAAATGGAATGAGTCGTCGCAGTGATAAAAATTGCACCGAACTTTTGAAATGTGATACGTGTTTTTTCGAAGATAGAAAAGTTAATTTCCTGTATCGGCGTTATTCATTTGAGAGAAAATATAACGTGATCTCTTTAATTAAAAATTTTTTACATTCCTTCTGACATGATATAATGTTATGGAAAATAGATTGACCTTTTAAGAACTTTTTTGGAAATGAGGAAATAAGTAGTCTTCTATAATAGTATCTTAAAGGAGCTTGGAAGTAATTTTTAAAAATTCCTTTCTAGAAAAAAAGTTTCAGTAACTTTATACTTTCCAATTGTTGAAATCTAATTTGAATACCTCATAAATCAATAAAAAGTCCTTTCTGTGTTTATAAGGAAAAAAGAATTTACTTTATAATTGGAAGTATTAATGTTCAAAGACGTGAAAATAATTTGTTTGATCTGCCAAACAAATCTTTGTCCCATAACATATATTTTTGATGTAGTGTGTAATGTTAATTTACATTTTTTTATTAGAAATTCGAAAGTTGCATGTTTATTTTTTAAATAACTACATAGTCAGAATTCACTTTTTCACTTTTGGTAATTGATATAATACTATTAAATAATGTTCATACAAGTTTTTCTGGTACTCATCTAATTTAAATACCGTTTGAGGAAACAGTATCAAATTTTACCTTATATATGAACTTCATTATTCATATGTGTATGGTTTTTAATCTGTCGTAGCAAATATAATTAATTCAATAAAAAGAAAGAAAATATGGGTACGTAAGTATCTCTGATTGTATTTAGCAGTACAAATAATTTTTTTGGAAATTAGAATGTTTCTTGGCTTTTTTTTAGCAAAATTTCGAAATTTTCGGTTGAGTCCGTGCGAAAAAAAAATTTGATTTTCTCCAATTCCGCTAAACATAGAAAAGAAACTTCATTTCAAAATAAAAAGAAAATAACGAAAAGAAATCATACTTTAGGAACTGTAATTAATAACCTACTCAATAGATTATCAGTGATAATCTGAAATATAGTTAATTTTATGGTATATCACTTGTGTAATTCTTATTAACAAAAATTATATACATTAGCTTTATATATTGTTCAATATAACACAAAATCAGTCAAATTTTAGCTATGTTATTTATAAAAATTCTTAAAAAAAATGAAAGGTTATGGAAAATAATACCTGTAAAAAAATTAAGAGTTAAATTTTCGAATATTTATTACTAATCTATAAATTAATATAGTCGTAAGGATAGCCAGAATGTAAAAATATTAAACAGAAAGTCTTTTGGTGCATTTTATAAATAATTTAAAAGAGTCAATTAAAACTCAGTATTTCCTGAAATTATTATCAATACCCTGAATATTTATCAATTCTTTTCATTATCTTTAAGAAGAAATCGAGTCCAATACAATATATATATACCATCTTATTCTGTAAGAGAAATGGTTGACTTGCGCCACTGTGAAGTTGAATCTGTTCTGTGGTCAACGGAAGGTGGCCTTCTTCTGGTAATTGCGATCAATTCAGAGTCGGGTATCAGAACAAACGAATCGGAGGAGGCCCATGGAAAACTCATTAACAGTGTGGGTAGTCTTTCCGAAACTTTTCCTCCCTTTTGGCTCATGATTGCCTATTGTGTTGTTTCCGGAGGGGCTGTGACCCTTTCGCGGCGGAAGGACACTGCTTGTCATTTGCAGTCAAATGGACGTGATGAGATATTTTAATTTTCGCCGCTTTCAACATTTCTCATGCAGCCTCTTGTGTCCGAAGATCTTGCTTTTGAAAGGAGTGAAAAGAGAGAGTGTATTTACGTAATATAAAGGGCAGGTATCATTGCAAGAGTTAGCTCATCATATAGTGATTGAAATAAAAAAAACATTATCCTCATAAAAACTGTAAGAAATATTTAAATATTTAATCTATTCTTTGCAAGGCATTAGGGAGTGCAAAGCATTAAAAATAATAAAAATTTAATTAATTTAACTTTTATTATTATTTATTTATTTATTTTGTAGTTGCTCACATTAATCAAAAGCGAAGATGAAGAACTTGAACGCCTAAGTTTTTCAATGTTTTAAAAATAAGTGTTTCGTATTTTTAAAAGTTTTTTAAATGAGTGATGAGTATTTATTACTGTCGTATACCACAGGGGTGGCTAACCTTTTTGAGAAGAGTACCACAATCTGATAAAAAAAAATTATGCAAACCACTTCAAACACTTTTCCAACAAAAGAATAAGAAAAGATGAAAAATTTTACTTATAGGCTTATTATGGAATTTTTACGCAAAAAAATAGCACATATATTATGCAAGTCTAAGTAGAAGAAATTTAAAAAATAATATAATATATAGGACAAAAGTATGAACTTAAGTTTTATTGTTAATTTTTTTTTCTGTTTCAATCAGTTAGGTTAGGTACAAAATAGATATAAGTAACAAGAAAAATTTAATTTTAAATAATTATTAAACAGCCAGTTCTTTGTTAATGTAGTTTTTCAGTTCGTAGATTTTTTACTGAGTATTTAGTTTGTAGATTTTTTACATTAGGATTAGTTCTCGAAAATTCTGACAAAATCGGGTTGTTTTAAGTGTGTATCAGGTTTGGTCACCCCTGTCGTATACTATAAAGCCACACGAGAGTTATTGGCAACGAACTCCGTAATTTTGAACCATGATCAAGATACGAGGATGTTACTTGAGCTAGCACCCTCTCTCCAAACTACCATACCAAGCCAAAGGAAGGACTTGGAGCCTAGACAGACTTAACGTGCATCAGTCCCTCTACTCGGTGGGTCTTCAGCGACACTAAGGCTTGAACTCATGACAGACCAGCCACGAGTTCATGACCTTAGCCACTTGGCTACCGCTGCCACATAAAACTGTCTTAATGAAATTCAATTCATTTGAGTGATTAATTTTATTTTGACTTTCATTTTAGCACTACCAATTTTTACTTTTTATATAACCACTCAGAATACTCAGAACAAAGAATTTACATGAAAAAAATGTTCATTTAAGGTATCCGAACATGTTCGGAGTATTTTTTTAAAAAATAACATTTAACATTATAAATGCTTTTTTAAGAATCAATAGCAATAAATACTAACTTTCAACTAACAATATTTTTTTAAAAAAATTATCCAAATTTTACAAAAATCAAAACTATACATGAAATTTTAGCAATATTTTTGAAAAACTTCACAGAAATTATAGAAAAGGTAGTAAACTTATATCAGTAAAAGTATTACTAAGTCAAATTAGATGCATTTATCTAGAAAATGTACTAAAATTTTAATGTTTTATGAAAATTTGAAAATTTTAGAGCAGATTGAGAACATTATGATAAATATGACATTCTTCATGGAACCATTATTTAAAAAACAGCATAACTCAAAAAATATTCATACAATAAGAAATATTCTCTAGAAAAGAATATAAATATCAGGTTCAAAAAGTTTTATATAAATACATTCATAACATTTGACATTCATAACATCAGACTCGCAATGACAGATTTCGAACAATTTAAATGCACACTTCTGGTAGATCAAGACTCACTTCCGGTTTTTCTAATTTTATAAAATTGGTTGTAACTTGGCCTCTAGGTAGCGTAGAAACAAAACAAAGCATGTTTTGAAAAACCAAAAGATAGTTCTATTCAATAAAATAAAAAACAAAAATATCTGTTTTGACTGAATTTGGCCATTTTTAACGTGTTCGGATACCTTAAACTTTAAAACACACACACACAAATCATTTCTTTTTTTAAAAAAAAGTACTTAAATATCCAGATGTTACACAAAAATCTTTATAGCATAAGAAAAATTGCCTACAATCAATTAGAAAATAAAAATTAAAATACTCGTACACAGTTGATACAGTATACAGTTAATTTTAACCGTTTTTATAGGAATCAAAAGTCTTAGAACTATTTAAAATACTGTAAAGACTGCTATTCAGAAACTCTTCCCCTGCTTGCAGTTTCGGAAAAGAACAGATGATAGATGGCATAGGAGCTGCAAAATTAAGCGACTCCTCAATTCACTGCTCAGATCTCTCAACTTACATATCTCATAAAGTAAGTCAAGCAGAATTTAAAAATATGTACTTAACCCAATCCATCAGTTGCAAGTATTATTCAAGTGGTGATCTGTCGCCACAACTTTGCGCCTCACCAACCGCCAAATTTATTTGCACTCACTTAATCTTGCGCCAACCTGTCAAGAGATGGCACGGATAAACGACTCATAACGATGACGTCGTCGAAAGACAACACACATCTGTGCAAGGATATTGAGGCTATATTGTGCAATATTCTTTGTCGAATGGGAAGAAAATTTAGTCGAGTACTACTTAAAGCAGTAATGCAAACTGTTAGAGATACACTAATATTTTGTATAATCTCTTGTTTGAAATTATTATATCTTCCAAAAGAGGCCCTTCACTTTTTTCCCCTGCCAAATCTTTGCTAAGTTCTGAAATAATAAAAAAAACTTTCAGTAATTTTCATTTAAAGAAATACCGATTTTTTTATTTTAGTTCATCTCTCTCTCTGTCACTCTCTTTCTCAAATATCATATTTAATATATTATTACAAATATTTACAAATAATCATCTTATAGAAAAGGCAATCGAAGGTAGTAAATATTGCAGTAAAAATGCCGTAAAAATTAATAAATTAATAAAATTAACAATGGACACACATGCGCGCATATACATAAATATACAGACATATATATGGAGAGAGAGAAAGAAAAAAAGAGAGAAGAGAGTTTGTTAATAATATATACACGTATATATGTGTGTGTATGTGTATAATTTTTTATTAATAATCCTATAAAGCAATCTTAACCCTACTTTACTATCCTAAGTCAGTGATAGCTTTAGAAAAACATAATAACTTTCCATCTTGGTCAATTGACTTCGGAGTGCCAGGACATGCTTGAAAGAGTAAAATGCCAAAATTAAGACTCTTTATTTATGGGACGCATATCTTTAAAAGTTTCCAATAGAGTTTAAAATTTTTGTGATCTTAATAAAGATATTTTAATCATTCTGTAGAACTGCAAAAATCATTTTTTGGTTGAAATTTTTTTTTTGTTTAATTTAAGATGGACATAGTTTTTGAAATCTCGTAATACATGCTTATGCTTAGGTACCATTTTTAAAAAGTGTCTCTAAAATACGTAAAATATTTTTGAACATATTTATGTATATATATATATGCCCCCCTTTTCATACGTAAACTATTTTTTTTAAAAACTATACACTATTTAGATTTAAAAAACAGATACACTGTATGCACAGGTGTGTAAAATTGTATAAAATATGAAGAGTTGTATAGTAGTATAAAGAATTTGAAACCATATAGTCCAATGGTTTTTTTAAATGGGTACCTAAAAGGAAAAAAGTATTCTTTGGAGAAAAAATATTAAAAAAACCAAAAGTAGCAATGTTTTCACATACCATACTACTGATTAATATTTTTCTGCTTATTTTTATATGCCACATAATGATACTTTAAACATTATCTAGAGTTACTAAAGTAGTTTTAAATTTAAAAATTTTCCCTTTGTGTGAAGCTGAACATGTGTGTGAACATAATTTTATCAAACATATTTTCATTTAGGTGCCATTTTTAATAAAAATATTTCTTGAATATATATAATATATTTTATATACATGTATAAAACAATGAACAAAAAAAAATATACTCAAATAGTTTTTTGATAAAATTATTGCATAATTTCTCTGAAAAAACCGTAAAACTTTGACATTTTGAAAATCTAGAATTTTCTTCTTGTTTTTCATGGAAAATTAGTTTTTCAAAAAAAAATAAACATTAAAAAGAGAAAAATTTTATTGTTCCATTCTAGTAAAAACAAATAAAGGGTTTACATACATTAAACACATAAGGAGCCAGAAAAATATACACTATTTTTAATACTAGAATTGAAAAACCGATTTTTTGAATGTGTATGACATCCTGGTTCGCTTAAAATATCCAAAACATAAAAGATACAAAATAGAACCATAAGTTTCCTCATAGACAAACAAACCTTAAAATAAAGCAGCAGATAATTCACCAAATTTTTTTAGTTACTTTATTATGTTTTCATAGCAGACTACTACATTTTTTGTTGAAATTGGGTTTTGGTGACTAGGTGGCTGTTCCATTCTCGTCCAAGGTCATTTAAAAACTATTCCCTAAATATCTCCTCAGAATTTGTTAATAGTAGGGACATCTTATAAAAATCTTTGAGGCCCTGGGCCCAGAGAAATCCCCTATGCAAAAGTATAAACTCTACCTGAGATCTTTAACAGTATATAGTAGGCATTTAAATGGTAATTTGAAACACAAATGTGCGCAATCTCAAAAACCTAAGCTATAACCGGCTCGATCAATGACTGTATTTCGACTAAACGAGTTGAATGATTGTTTCTGGTATTAGACCTAGGTTTAGAGATGAGGACAACAGTCATCACATTATAATACAATCTTACCCACTTTTGCCAGTTGGTTAAACAGTTACCACTTAACAGTTTGAAATTACCCACTTAAACAGTTTGAAATTCCCTGTTTTTCGGAATATGTATAGGAATAATATTTGACCATTAAAATTATCTGGATCATGATCTTATTAAGACAAGGTCGAGAATGAAACGAGGCCCCCACCGAGGACGAAGCCCTGGGCCCCATCCCAATTGGCCCATGTCTTAAGACGTTCCTAATTAAGAGTTCTTAAGTTATTGTATTATTTTTTATCATTTAAGATGTTATGTATCGGCTTTACAATAAAATCCGAATCAAGACACTTATCAACAATGATTAAACTTAAATAGATTGCATTGCTTGAAATGTTCAGATTTTAAACCCTATTTTATAATTATCAAGAGATCAATCAGATTAGTAATATGATCGATCAGATTAGTTATATGCACATTTCATTACTTACAGCGTTAAAGATTAACAATTTAGTATAGATAAAGTTATTAACTAATTATAATTAATGGGCACTAATATTAACAATTGGCTGCCAGTACAAAGTTTATATTTTCGTTCATATCTGTATGAAGTAATTTAGTTTGGAAAATATCTATTCGCCAATCATTTAAGATTTATCAATTAAAAGCTTCCTTCTTGTTCAAGAATAATTTTCCAGTATAAAAACTTTGTGTACAGAGATTCAAAAAGTTTAATTTAAAGCAATCTTTTTTTTATACAGAAGATCGATACGCGTCTTACTGTAGAATCAAATTTATCACATTAATTCTCAGACGATGCTATCAGCATTAAGAGGACACATTATCTTAAAAATGACCAAAATATCGAATTTTTTTAGTACCTTCATTTTAATTGTGCGACTTTTTTAAATATACGTACAAAATTTCGTAACTCTAGCTACATTATTTATTCAGTTTATTCGCTTTTTTCAGCAGTATGTGGAAATGAAAACCGAAACTAGAACATATGACGTCTGCATTTAGCTTTTTCATTTATTTTACTGACCTTTGAACTTGAGAAATGGCCTTTTCTCAAGTTTTTATTTTTCATGATAATCGTGTATTTAAAATACTAAGGCTTTTATATATTCAATATAAAGTTTTGAAACTTCTTTTGCTTGTTTTGTATAATATGTTTCATAATTATGTGCATTAAATAAGGATTTATGAGAATATTTTTTTTTAAAATCATGAGTTAAATACAGCTGTTTTTATATAGTGCACCGCACGAAAAAAACCGTAAAAATAAATTTTACACTCGTGATACCAATCCCCTGCACAGAAGTGTAAAAAACACTTCCAATGATTTTTTTTTTAAAAAAAAATTGTTCAAAAAATATTAAAATTTGTAAAAGTTTAAAATAAGGAATTTTTTTAAATTTAAAATTAAAAATAAATGTTTGTTCAAAAATTCCGTGTTTCTTCTGAAATGTATGTTTTATATGTGTTCAAAAATGTGCATGTAAACGTTTCCAAGTGAAAAAAAAAATAAGAAAAATGTGTACATGGTACAACGCGCGCGTGTCCCTTTAAATGAAATATATATCGTCAAATACGGCAAATAACGCGCATTTTTAACACACAAGATCGAAATTTAAGGGTGAGCCTTACGCCGGGTATATAAGTGAGAGGGTTAAAATAAAAATAGAAAGATGAGCATAGATAAAAACTAGACATCTCTATATATTGAAATATTGTTTATTTAAGGTATCCAATTACCCTAAAATTGTGAATTTTGCCAAAATTTTACAATTTTTTTTAAATTTTATTTTACAAACAATCTTATTAGCTTTATAAAAATACCAAGTTTATTATTTTCCGTTCACTACAGCAAAAACTACAAGTATTTTAGTAAAAGAAGATGCCATTACTTTAAGCAAGATGTCATACTTTAAAACGCATTTTACTAGATTTTTTTTTTTTTGAAAATGCTCAAATAGAGCCAGTGATTGCCAAAAAAGTTATGAAAATAATTAACTGAAATTTTTTGTGTATGTTCTGTATAATAGTAGAAGTGTTTTAACCTTTAGATTTATCAATCTGAAGGTAGAAGTGTTTTATTACAAAATTTACAGTCCCTTATGTTAATATAATCACTGTTATTTTAAGCAATTTCATATAATAACTAAGATAAACTGCTCTAAATTTTGTAAAAATTAAAATATCTCTTATCCTGAAGGTCATTTGAAAAACGAATAACATAACAACACATCAGAATTGAAAAATTGAAAATTTGTTCATAAACTTTTGGTATAGAATAGGCCCTGTTTATGCTATTTTCTGTCAATTTTTACCCATTTTTCCCCATTTTAGTAATAATAATTCCTTGTAATCTTCTAAATTTCAGCATATTTTTCTTAAAATGTAATAAACAAATCAAAAAACCACAAAAAAATTATTGGGATACCTTAAGAGAAATGACATTCCTTATGAACTTAAAGGATTGTAGTTCTAAAAATATACTGATCTTTCTGAGACTTGGGATAATACCTCGAATAAAAGATTTCAAAACAACAGCATTGAGCAGCTACATTTCAGGTTTCTTCGTAGCAGGTTACAGCTGGAAAGTATAGGCGCGTGTTATACGCCGGATTTTACAGTACTTCTATACAACAAAGGAAAACAAGTTTTATTAATTTATCTATCACTTGTTTTGTAGTTTGTTTAACTAGTTTTCCCAATGAAGCACTACCTTATATTCACCTTATTCCGTCAATTGAACTTACAACCAACTCATAAATTTCTATTCTTTTGACAAGATAACTTCCGATTACAATCCTAAAGAGCTCAAGACAGTGCTAAAGTCGACCAATCATGTCAACCGGTAGTCCAAAATGATTTAGTTCATGGCAGCCAGAGTTTTACACTCCATTGATCAGCCCCCCTTTTGAGGATGACACAAGATCTATCACAGAGACCATCTCTCGTCAAATATAGGAAGAGATCTTATTTGCCAACACATTAAGGAGGCTTCCAGAGGCCTGTTGCCGGTTGTCAACCGCCCGGAAACGACAGGAAGAGTTCTTCTCAACCCTAGTCCAACTCTCTCACCATGTTCTTTTATTGCTTTTTTCTTGTACTAGATTATTTTCTAGTTTTAGGTTTCGAAACAAGTGTAATGGAGTGTCTGGCTTCCTTTGTTCTAGTATTAAGGGGTATTCTATTGCATTGCTTCTAAAAGTAAGGGCCCCGAGGTAGATAATTTAGTACTTGGAAAAATTATCTTTCAAACAGTTCAATAAGGTATTTTTAAAGTTGAAACGTTATATTTTTATCAAATATTTTTTTTTAATGGGGGAAGAATTAAAGCTCATTTTTAGTACTGAAAAAACTCATTTAGTACTCATTACTTTAGTACTCATTTTTAGTACATTTTTAGTACAATCAAAGAAAAAATGAATCAAATAAATTCAAATAGACAAAGTGTAATTTAAAAAACGTAAAAAAAAAAATGTAGATTACAGAAATGTTGATTGTTTAAATGAAAAAACAGTTTGAGAAAAGGGAATTACTTACAAAATTAAATACAATATTCAGTTATACCTCACTTAATACTTGCATTATATATAACAAAAAAATGAAATATCAACCTTCTACATGAGTTATATATATATATATATATATAATATATATATATTATATATATATATATATATATATATATATATATATATATATATATATATATATATTGGTAAATTAAAGTTCTTACCAGATTACTATTAATTCTTCCTTTCCCAAAACATCCATTTACTAAAATAAAAGTGATAAAGACATGTTATGATGCATTACAAAAAATCAAAGTAAATATTTTTTATTAGTATTAATAGTTATTCATGAATATAATAACTATTTTTCATAGTGATAGTAAAAATGCAAATTAAAGTACATAATTTAAAATGAAAATAATTGTTATTTTAATTATATTAACATTTTTATTATAAAATTAGCAATATAGGAGTTTAATATGCAGAAAAACTGATTACCGAAAAATAATATAATCAATTATAAATAAAATTATTTTCTAAAAAATATTAAAGCTTTAGGTACGGTTTCGTCTTACGTAAAAAAATTTAAAACAAAATCGTTAATTGGGGATGCTAAGTAGGTTATTATATTTATAAAAAAATAATAATTAATTTCAGAAATGCATGCATTGCAGTAATAAATGCACATAAAATTTCAGAATTGAAAATGAAAGAACATTACAAATTAATTGAAACTATAGTCTGAATTAAAAAAAACAACCTTTCCTATCATTTTCGATTTTTTCCTTTTCAATACTGATTAAATTAAATATTTATTTATAGTATTATCTTCAGAATCTGAAATATGAAAATCCTTAAAATCCTAATACTTGATTCATCAGGAGAAATTTTTCAAAACGTAATTGATGAACGAATGATTTTTGTATTTATTATTTTTATTTATATTATTAATATTACAAATCTATTGACCTCAATCTCATCAAAACATAACATTCTACAAGTATATCGATACCAATTTCAAATGCCGAGTTTGGCACTTTTGGTATACGAACGAATAACATCTCATTCTTATGAAAGTTATTTATAAAGCTGAGTAGTGAGACAATTAAATTCCCGGGCTTCGTATGCCCTAACCGTTAAATTTAATGTGGTGGAGTGGGAATGGAATGTAATTGTCTTTGATACTTTATGTTATTTTGTCCCACTATTAGTTCAGTATTTTTTTCATCCTAATTTGAGTAAAACGTTGTTATGTCGAAGAGACACGAACATGATAAGCTTAAAAATTGAGTATAACGCAAGTTTTAAATTCCTTGCGAAATTTTTAAAAAAACAACCCTAAAACTCAATATTTTTAATTGTTAAAGAAGGTGTTTGGAGATCATTGCTAGTCACGTAGTCAAATTTTTGAATGCCATAAATAATTTTCGGAAGGTCGAAAGATTGTTAAAAAGGATTAACGTTCTGGTTGACCTGTCACGTCAGGAATTGATGAAAACGTTAAGAAAATTAATGAAATCTTGAGTAAAGACCGGAGTTTGAGTGTTCGAATGATATCAGATATTACAAACATTGTGACAGACATATAATAAGAAAAATTTTGACCGAATATGACGAAAGTCTACTTAAAGCTGGGATAAAAATAATCTGATATGTGAGCAAAAAATGAACAGGAAAAACATTTGCTCTGATACAGTAGAGAACACAAAATTTTTTTCAAGGGGGAAGGGGAAGTCCATGATCGAATGTCCCCGAACTCGTATCCTACCACAAGACAACATCAATTGATTCTTCTGATTTTGTTAACAAAAA
>BMAO01017947.1:0-22342 GCA_019973975.1 Trichonephila clavata
GCATAGTGACAAGACACGTTATCATTTATGAATATCATTTCAGGACCAACAGTACCTCGAAACAGGCGAACATAAAGCCTTAGAAGATCGTCTCTGTATTTTTTAGCAGGTACAGCGCCCGCGTCATAGAGATAGAGGTCCATGCAGCCATTCAGCGTTCTATCTGCCCACACCATACGTTGGGTGTGGTGAGGTTGTTAGGAGAGGAGAGTGTCACCTCAGGTGTCGACTTCGTCACCTGACCATGGTTCATCGTGTAGTTGGACAATGCTGCGTTAATGTTCACTCACCTCACTTGTCCACACTATGATTCCTTTTGAAGAAAAATGCCATTTTTCCAATGATATTTCCCGATTGAAAACGAGTCCCATGTTCTCTCTATATCGTTATTTGAAAAGATTCAGATTTTAGAATAAACCAGAACTTGTCCTTGAATTCCGGCTGGGTGGCGTGGTTGGTTTGTCGCTGGCCTTCTGCACCCAAGGTTGTGGGTTTGACCCCGCCTAAGTCGGTGGATTTTCATGATGCAGACAAACGACAGCGGTCATGTCGTATGATTATGCTGCATGTAAAAGATCCCTAGAGTGTCTGTTTGGCTTGGATGCTCTCGGAAAAATTAAATCCTAGTACTAGTTCGCATCGCCAAGAGCTCAGGTGTCTCCCTCAGTGGAGAAAACTGGGTGCCAAAAATTGCTTGCTGTAATTGGTATCACCTATATGGTGCAGCGCTAAAAAGTGCTACCAGCTCCTGGGGAATGTACTAGGTCTGAAAAGGTTTAAAATACCAATGTGCAGCCCCATTGAAAAAAAAAATTGTCCTTGAACATTATACTGGCCAATATTTACTCACGTTCTTCCACATTTTACAAGTTATGCTTAATTTTTGGACACCGATGACAGTATATAATAAATCAAGTCGTAATATTTTTGATAAAACAGAAGCTTTTAACTGTAATATTATTGAGAAAATTTTGGAATTCTAATATTCACATATATTTATTTGTAGAAAAATTATTCTTAATCATGTATATTTACGATGCAACAACATTAATGAAAATAGTTGCATAATTAATAACGATAATAAATTTATTAATTATTGTTTAGATTAGATCATGACTAACCTTTTCTAATTTCTTTTTACGTACATTTCTAATAAGTTCAAAAAATACTATTGATTTTGTATAAAGTTTTTATTTTTGTTTTAATAATTACTTTTTATTGGTAATGATTGGTTTTATTGGAAAGATAGCGCCTCAAATTTTTTATACGATAACTTTTTTAAAAATTTTGTTTTGCTTATTAAGGCTTCTTTCCAACAAATAATATAATCTTATGTAATTTTCAAGTTTTCTTCTCTATTTTTATAAAATATTTTAGGGTATTTTTTCACAATTTTTCTTTGAGTGCAATCCTTTCTTGATTTTGACGGAATCTGAATGAATTTTCACATGTTGCTGTGCAGATTTGACTTTTTTTAAAAAAAATTATTCTTTTTATTTATTTAGATTTTTGGTTTTTCGTGAGAATACATAAGCTGTATCTTTTTTATCTTGTCGCAATTTTTTTCAAGAAATATATATCATTTTTTTACATTTCCTTTTAGGTCACTATTTGTTGTATTGTCACCCGAATATTTATAAAAAAGAATTAACAAAGGGAGTGAAGAAAATTCTCGATAAAACTGCTCAATCGCTTTTTTCTGAAAAACCTCACTTTATTGGGAAGCCTCCATTCGTAGAAGAATTTAGATTCCATAGCAAAGCTGGAGTTGAATTTTTTGGTTATGCAAAAGATGAAATGGAAGAATCTGGTAAGACAATTTCAAAATTTCTTTTAAATTATAATATTGTAAGCATTAAAGTATGTGAGTATAACATTTAAAAAGAAATTATTTTAAGAATATTAATTTTGTGCAATTATTTTTGAATACTACTCGAATTAATCCATATTCTGTCCAAATGCATTTGCTTCGATAAACCTGATAAAAATGCAATATTGCTACACCTTTAGAGATTCTTTTTAATACCTACGAAAGGGAATTTTAAGCGCGTCTTCCCTATCCGATGGGGAAATTTAAAGTTAAAACATAAGCATTTAATTATTTCGTTTGGGCAACAATAATTTTTGTTCCGATTAACATAAATTCAATCGATTGATGTATGTAACGTTATCATCTGTTGCTGATCTAATAGTTGTTTAACATGTTACATGATTTGGTTGGTTAATAAAATGATAGAAGAAAAATTTGCCACGCCAGTGCGTTTGGAATTGAACAAGGATCTGGGAATAAAGAAATATATATATATATATGTATGCATATACTACAGTTGTATTGTTAGAAATAACGGTTAAAGAGTAGAATATGGAGCCCCTATTATTTGGCGATGTTCATATGTGTGCCAAAATGTGAATTCGGCTCTTAATTACTTCGCATTTGCTTCATTACTCTCGGAACACTTATCGCTAGATATAGGTAGTTTGGCGACTGATTCTGGTCGCCAAAAATAATGCCTTCTCCAAAGGGATCCCTATTCTACACTTTAACCGATATAACTAGTATTATACTTGTCTCGAATTTTTTAATTTAAATTATTACTAGAATGGTTGATGCCGAATAGATTAGATAGTGTACTAGAAACTTCATATTAGGTAAAGGGAAAAGCTCTGCACGACTTTTATAACGATGAAGAAGTGCAAAGGGAACGCAATCTGTGTATAATCTAAGACTGTGCATATTCAATATTACCATCCATGGCCTCATGTCCTCTTCTGGTAGCAGATGTGATTCCACCATCATTAAAAGTCATGGAAATTTCTAGAAGGAAAAGTGTCTTTGATGACAGCTTTTGCATGATCAATATCAAAGATTTTACTGCTGAAAGAGTTTTGATCAATATGTGAAACATATTCCTGCATTTCATCAATGTGCTGGTATTATAATAGATATAGTTGGATGTGTTTCTATCAATTCTTTCGGAGCAACAGTTTCCACATATGTTTTGGGTTTTCTATGTGGTTAATTTTGTAGGGAAAAAAACTTCACCAGACAGAAATTGTTCAAACCATTGCTACAATTTTCGATCGTTAACAATATCCTTTTCAAACGCCCGGTGTGTATTCTGTGCAGCTTTTGCAGCATTATTACCAAGTTTATACTCATATAAAAACTACACGAATATCGGTTGAATTCATATCCTTTAGAAATTCAAAGCAAATAACAAAATGGAACACTTTTAAGAAAGTATTTGTTGAAGGGGACTCTGGCAATGGACAATACGACTATAAACAAGGTTATGCCAAAAGCATAACGAAAATGGGGAGACAAACGCTTACATGTAAAACAAAACCCAACGTTTTATGCGCACTAACTTAATATAAGTGAAACCTACTGGCTTAGTGGTAGTGCATCGTGCTTTCACGCCACAAGGTCCGGGGCTGAAATCCCCGGCTGGGCGAATGTCGACGCAGCCTTTCATCCATCCAGTGGATCTATAAAAGAGTACCAAGCTTGCTTGAGAACTGAACACTGTGGGTTGTGCGTCAGACTGACTAATTGACCGAAACATCTACACATGCATCACAGCGCCTAAGAACACGTAAACTGAGATAGGCTCAGTAGGCCTTGGCCCTCATGGGCTGTTGCGCCACTGAGTTTAGCTCAGTTCAACTTAATATAAAGAAAAAATAATAATTTCTCGTACCTTTATTTTTTCAAATTACACTGCTGGCCACCGTAAATGCAACACCGAGAAAGACAAGAGATAGCACAACAAAATTTATTTTGTAGATAACATGTTGACCAAGTATCAAATAATTAAATTTATAGACTTCTGTGAAGTGAGGTTCCTGCCACAATCAGTAGCAAGAGTAGCCGCTATTGTTGGAGATCACCGCTGCCACACGCCTCGGCATTGATTCAAAGAGACTTTGGGTGTGATCTTGGGGTACATGCAGACCAAGCAGCTTTCACACGTTGCTTCCACACGGTGTGGCAGCTGGGGTGTAATCTGGGTCAATTGTTTAGCAACCATGGACCACATGTTTTCTATCGGTGAAAGATCTGGAGAGCGAGCCGGCCAGGGAAGTAATTCAATCTGGTGATTGACGAAAAACCTTTGGACAATGCGTTATACGTGTGGTCGCGCCTTATCCTGTTGAAATATGGCTGTTGCCAAGCCCTGAAGGTAAGGAAGGCCATTTGGCTCCAACACCTCGGAGATGAAGCGATGGCTGTTTAAAGTACCGAAAATGCGTACTAGAGGAGTGTCAGATTGATATCCAATACCACCCAAAACCGTAATACCCGGTGCAGGACCAGCGTAGTGGTGCATAATGCAGCTGTTCAGCACCCTCTCTCCACGGTGTCTCCAGACTCGAATCCGACCATCGTGTTGTTGCAGACAGATGCGTGACTCATCAGTAATAATAACTTCCTTCCATTCTGCCGCCCACATCCTTCTTTCTACGCACCATTGGCGGTGGAGACGTCTGTGGTTCTGCGTTATGGGTAGACCAAGCAATGGACGTCTTGCGGACAGACCACTCTGCTGTAAACGGCGTCGAATGGTACGCGCAGACACTGAATGATGCGTTACAGATTCAACGTGCTGTGCTATGGTTTGTGATGTGACTGAGCGATCCGTCACTGCCATGCGCACAATTTGCCTGTCCTCACGTGAAGTGGGGCACTTAGGTGGATGCGATCGGCCACGTCGGTCCGTCGTACCCTCCTGCATCAAACGGTCACATATCCGCATTACAGTTGTTTGGTTTCGTCCAACACGACTACCGATTTCCCTGAAAGATAATCCACAATCTTGGTAGGCCACTATCCTTCCTCTGTTGAACTCGGATACTTGATCAAATACTGATCGCTGTTTTCTACGAGACGTAACTGATCGTTTTTTGAAAAAACCACAAGAAAAACACAATTACCGAAATTGAAATCGTCGAAATCTCCAAGCCTTAAATAGCGCTTTGAGGTGGCGCCACAGGCGTGCGTAATGTGTGTCTGCGCTGAAATTCTAATAATTTGCATATCTCACCTCCACTAATGCATTTTGTAAATCTCATGTTTGCGTGCTTCCTTCAGGGTGTTGCATTTACGGTTGCCAGCAGTGTGAAAAGATCTACCAAGTAAAATTAATATTTATTTGAAACAAAAAAAAAATAGTGCTTGTTGTTGTTGCTTATGCCACCTGATCGAAAGAAACATCAAATCAAGGTCCACGAAATTCATCGCGGCCAAGATTTTTCCGCCTGCCTTTAGCGTTGAGCACCATGCTGGTGACAGTAGGATTTTGCTAAGTTCCGCCCCAATTTTGAGGGAGAACACCCTGAGAGTGGTCAGGGGCCTCCCACCTCTCTTTCCTTCCACCAACCTCACGAGAGGACTTGTGGCTCGACGGCTATTTAGAGTACTCCCCATGCCGTGAAGGCACTATACATTTACAAACATCCATGCCTTCTCCGGGATTCGAACCCATTCCTTACGGCATCGCAGTCAGCGTTGCTAACCACTGTACCGGATGGGCGGTAATTACTACTTTTCTCACAAATTATTAAATGTATGAGTTATGAAACTTATTTCCTTTTCATCAAGCATTAAATACTATTTCATCCCACATAAAAGGTGTAAATATAATATCTTTGTCAAATATTTTTCTTTTATCTTTCTTTCGATATTTTCCTTTTCATCATGCAAAAAATACTACATCATCACACACAAAGCTAGTAAGTAATATCTTTCCCAAACATTTAGTTATATATATATATTTATGTGGTATTTTGACACGGAGTTCTAGGGGTATTCACATTGACTACACTGTTTTTAACTAATACTAACGTTTAATGTGGACAATTACAGTACTACACACTACTATACAGATATATTATTGACAGCGTTTAGACAAATACTTCGTCTCGTACTCAACAATAGTTTCTCAGTCTCTTCACACTTATCATAAGACAGTTCACAGTTGTAACGATGTTAATTGCATACAGTTCCTGTTAACTTATTGAATTCAGGCGATGGATGTGTCACCTTCACGGGACTATCCTTCCAGCATTGGGCCACTTGGTCCCTACACGGCCAGTTAGATCCCGGTTGCTTTCCTTTTTTTCAGCAGCGTTGGCTCACCGACCTCTTCGTCGAGATCTCTCGCTCACTAATCTCTCTTTAGTACCTTCGCCCGCTGGTGGCTCGCGTCGCCAGCGCCCTCTATAGTGCCACCTATGTGGAAATTCCCATATATATATATATATAATTCACATTTTCCAATTAAAATATGTGATCCTTAATTTTTTCTTATGTATTTTATTTATTATAATTATCCTAATTTTTTAATGCATTTTTATCAAATTTTATAGATTTATACAGTAACATTCTTTCTAAATATCTGAATGAAGATTTGATTGTTCAGTCCTGGCGGAGTGGAGCAAAAGGAGCCTTATCCCCATCTTGTGATAGTCGTAATACAGTTTCAGATGTTTTGACAATCCACATGGCTTTTCCTAACAGAAAAAAAGAAATTCTCTTCACTTTTACAACGGATCACAGTAAATGGGCGATATCCGCTGACTCCGCCAACAGTGTAGTGTGTATTGGTGATGTGAATCGCATGGTAAAAAAAATTCATTTTTATTCCTACTTACCCATCAAATATAATTTCTTTTTAGTATAAACTGATCTGATAATCTCATGTTTTTATTTGGGTAATGGGCTAAGTTCATCTGACGTCATAGTCACATGATAAAGATAATCACGTGTCCCCACCAATCAGTTCAAAAATTCACGTCATAGTCACACGATAAATATAATCATGTGTTTCGAGCTAAAATCAGTTACTTCCACCAGATTCCTGAACTGTAAAACAAGATCTTCGCCTCTAAGCCCCGCCTACCGACCCGCCGCCGCTCGTCCAGTGACAAAGCACCTACTCTCCAGCATGATAATCCTACTTTTCAATGTCATCAAATGAACTTTTTCTAGCCAGATACGGGTCTGAGGGTTCCCTAAAACCCATGTACCCGAAAAACATTCGTAGATTCGTAAAATCAGTTAATGCGTTTCGCTGTTGCCAACATTTTCTTTTTGAGGAAACTTTCTTTTAAATAGTACGTATTTGTTAACAATAATAACGTATATACGTAAACAAAATACACTCGATTTAAAGTTACACGTGTTATAAAATCTTTTTAAAAAAGTTTGTAAGACTTTTTGAAGAATTTTAACATTGATTATATTTACCTGATTTACTAATTTTAAATGGGATGTTGTTTTTACAAGTAGAAAAACAAGTCTGATGCCAGTTTATTTCGAATTCGATCGAAAACACGTGATTGTATTTCTCATGTGACCATTATTAATTTAACTCATTAATCTTACCATCTTAAAGGAGGAAGAAAAAAAAATTCGTTAAAATTTGAATCCTTCCTACTTATCACACGATAAAAAAAAAAATAACAGAAAATAACAAAAACAAAGCAAACAAGAAAAGAAAAACATATCACTCAATGTAGACTGAAATTAAGTAAATTATAATCAAATTTATCGTTTAACGATGATTTTTTAACAAAAAAATTCGAATCGTAATAATTGGAAAGTAAATACCTAATTATTAAATTTTGCCAAATATTTTGATTTTTTACTTTATTTTTCTCTAAAACTTAAATTGTTTATTTTGTTAAAGCAACTTTTTTTAAATAAAATTTAAGTTGGCTTTTTTTTTCTCTAGTAATTAAAAGAATTTCTACTGACACATTTCGAGAAAAGAAAAACATTTTATTCGCTTACATCAGAGGTTCCCAAACTTTTTTTTTGTCTCATAGACTCCTTGCCCTGTTTTTCGGTTTCGGTTAGACCCCCTGCTTACCTAATATTAAATTTTTGCCAATTTATCAACTTAAATATCTGTTTGATACTACAGCTTACTTTAAAATAATTAAATTTCTAACTGTAGTGAATTATAGCGCTTAAAACTGAAGCACGTTAATGAATTAAATTAAAATTAAATTAGTACATAAATTAACTGAACGAATACTTTTAATGAAAGGAATCAATCGGGTGCTTCAGTTACACAAATTTTCAATACTTAATAACTCTAGATCTCTTTTGTTAGTAAGTGTCCAGTTTTTTTTTTTTGTTTTGAGGTTGGCAAAATCACTGAAACTCCCACTCATAGACAAAGTAAATATAAAAACTTTTTAATGATATTCCTTAATTCGCGACAAATAACAGGTAGGTCTTTTTAAAGCCAAAATAGCTGACATCCGTTTCTAAACTTTATTTTAAGATCTTCGTTAGGGTCTATTCCGATAAGTTACTATTGTAATATAATGTTTTCAAAATGACTATATGAATTCAATGACTACTTTGGTATTACTATAAAAAAAAGCAATCTCAAACCTAGTTTCAAAATCTGAGTAAATAGCCTTTAAATGTTGAACGTAGGTTAAAATGTCCTGACAGATTGTCTGTGACAAATTGAGAAAATTACACAAAATTACCAATATTACACTTCATTAGCTTAATTCTGGAAAGAAATGCTGAAATGGTCCTTGTCTTAATAAAATTTATACTGTCACTTATATAGTAACCACAAATTAACCTCACTATATTTATAAAATAAATAGGTTAAATTGGTAAAATCTAGTTTCTACTAAATCAACTTTTTTTTAAAGTTTATTGTCACGATCTGGTTTAACGACAGCCACTATATCATAGACCCCTGGGGATCTGTATAGAGCACTTTGGAAATCACTGGTTTACATGATTTGAATAATGACACACATCAAAAATATTCGAGCATTGAAAAGGCATGTATTAAATTTGTTGTTGTTGCTAATCCTCCAGGGTCTGACGGAGTCAGACAAGATCAATTAAATCATTGACTCTCAAAAAGTCCAGCACAAGAAGGAGATCCGTGTAGATATCTTTGCTTGTAAGATCCATACAATGTATTATGTTCTCCGGGGAAACCTGGTGATCTTGACACCTTGCACAGATAGAGAAGATCTTATTCGCTGAGAATGAAAGGCACTTGATGTGACCCCTAGCAAGACGAGAAAGTGTAGTCTGGGAGCATCTGTCACACTTGAGGACTAGGGCCAGTCCGGGTCTATTACCCGCATACCAATGATGAGTGGAGGCGCCCTCCACTCTACCAAATTTTGAGATTTTTTTAACGAGTACAAATACAGATAGGTAAGGATGGATTTAGAGAGAGTTGGAAGATTACAGCCCTCCTTTGCTAGTTTGTCCGCCATTTTATTGCCATAAAGTTCGACGTGAGATGGGATCCACTGAAAATGAATATCATGGTGTAGCGATACATGTTTTAGTTTGTATAAGGTGGAGACACTGGTTTTGTCGCCAACAATAAACCATTTTATAAAGGTGTTGAAGTGAACTACGGCTATTGGAGAGAATCCAAAGATCACCGTAATTCTTCTTAGATAGAATGGCCTCAAGTCCCGCGTCAATGGCTATTAGTTAATTTCTGAAAATTGAGCAGAAGTCTGGATTGCGATTTTTCAGGGACAATTTTTCCTGAGGCGTTTCGATATAGATACCACTACCGGCCTGGCTAGATATTCTACTACCATCAGTATAAATTTTGATTGCATCATTGGGGATGCTGTTAATGATCTCCAGTGCTAAATGTCTGAGATGGCTAGAGACACAATTTTTCTTAATGATGGATAAACTTAAGTTGAAGTGTAAATACACTCTGGAGAGAGAACTCATCCTTTTTAAAACCCAAACAAGTCAAGATGTGGACAGGAGAGACCAACTCGGAATAACACCAGTGGTACTTCGGAAATATCTTCTGATCCTGACGAAAAGTAAAAGCTTTTATATGGCCACTCACAAAGCGCGAGAAAGCAGTCTGGTATTTCCTAGGCATACACTTGAATGAGCCTCTTGGATTTCTTCCGAAGTACCAAAGGTGACTAGGAGGAGTTCTTCCAAGGTGTTTGAGTTCAACTTCTTAAGGGAGATAATTCACTGAATGTAAGATCCAGTAGAATTCACCCCCTCCTCAGCCATAGTCCTGATTAAGAAATAGCCTTTCTCATCACCATCAATCCCCACGTGGGATAGAACCCATTGAAAATGTACACGATGAAATTAGAAGAAATACAATCAAGAAGATTAAGGATATCAAGGCTAGTCTGATCCTCTATAAATGTCCAATTGGATAGATGGTGAACTGAAGCAAGGCTGTCGGTCAAAATCCAAATGTCCTGAAACTGAACATCGGTATCACATGCGAACTGCATCACTATCTTTTCAACTAACAACTATCAGCTATCTGTTCCTACACTTATATTTCTCTCTTTCACTCACTTTGATACTTTAGGACAGTGGTTCTTAAACTTTCCATTACCGTGGCCCTCTTTATGCATCAACCTGATATCGTGGACCCACCAAAATCTCCCTGACTCACAACACGTGGTTGAGTGATTTAAAGGTTCCTAAATAGTCCTAAGACTGCTTCTGCTATTTATACAGACTTCTTAAAACTACTTTTTTTTTCCTTTAAGAAAACACTGAACATTTAATTATATATGGACATAAAAATTTTACAAAGTACTAGTTTCAAATAAATGAATAATGTCGGCACAATTCCATTAGGAAATCAAGATGGATACATTTGTTATCGTGTTAGCGTTCTATATGAACTCAGTTCTTAATCTTTGCACATGTTTCTACAATATATATTTTTAAATTACGCTTTAGCAATAGCTATGTACGCTCACTTCCAAAAGTTAAGGTGGCCGAGTGGTCTAGGCATCGGATCATGGCTAGCGTGTCATGAGTTCGATCCTAGTACCACTAAAGACCCGCCGTGTAGGGGAACGTAGCACGTTAAATCTGTCGAGAGCTCAAACGTTCTCCCGTTGGTGTGGTGTGGTAGTTAGGAGAGGGGGTGCCAGCTCAGGTGTCGTCCGCGTCACTTGACCATGGTTCAAAATTACGCGGACCGTCGCCAAAAGCCCTCGTGTTGCTAATCAGTGCGACGTTAATATTCTCTCTCTCCAAAAGCTAAGCACAAAGATGTAAAATGCAAAAAAGTCAACAAATACTGCTTTGATTGACACAAAATTTGGAAGTTAAGTAGCATATATATTTATACATAAAACAAAATCAATAATTATATACAGAAATGGAAACAATATTAAATTTTTATAAGTTATCAGATAATGTCCTACTGGAGATTTAAACAGAATTATGTATAAAGTGAAAATAAACAGTATAAAAGGAAAAGAAAGGACATTAATAGGGTATGTGATCCCCCCTCATCTGTATGCAAAATTTATACTTTCTGACCATGCTTTCAATTAGGTGGTCAACGACCGCAGAATTAAGCAATCGCCATTCTTGTTGTAGAGCAGTTTCCAGCTCAATAAGAGTGGCTGGAGGTGGGAAACGTGAAAATACAGCACGGCCGAGAGCCTCCCAAAGATTTTCAATGGGATTAAGGTTGGGCGAATAAGCTGGCCACGCCACACGCGCAATCCCTTCGATCTCCAGGTAGTCATTGACGATGTCAGTTCTATGGGACGTGCGTTATCGTCCATTAAAACAAAAGCAGGGCCAACTGCTGCAGCGTACAATCTCACAATGGGTTCTAGGACTTCATCTCGACACTGGACAGCCGTCACAGAACCCCGTTTAAAGATGTGCAGGTCGGTGCGGTATCCTAATGAAATCTCTGCCCACACCATAATGCTTCCGCCTCGGAATGCGTGATGTTGAGTGATGTTTTGGGGCTGATTGCGTGTTCCTTGTTTACGCCATATCCTTATACGCTTGTCATCTGGCTCCAGAGAAAATCTTGACTCATCAGTTAACATGGCATTGCCCCAGTCAGACACAGTCCAATTGCCATATTCTCGGCACCACTTTGATCGTGCCTCTCTTGATTGGACGGGTAGAGGAACACAAACTCGACGTACCCGAGCATACAGTCCATTCATATGTAATCTTCATATGTAGCTGCAGATATAGCCTTACAAATGGACACTGTAACCATAGTTGTCACACGTGTGGAGGTCGCTCTGCGATTCCGTTGGGCTACAATAACAATGTATCGATCTTCGGCGGGGGTTGTAGCCCTTGGGCAACCGCCTACGGGCCTTCGGACAACAGTCGGTGTGGTTTGGAATTGTTTCCATAAACGTGAAAATACAGAATGATGAACGCCGAAGAAAAGAGCAACATCTGTAATCGACTGCCCTGCTTCAATGCACCCCGCAGCACGCCAGGGCTCAGAATCTCCCATTCGTTTTCTGGAAGTCATAGAAACACGTATGTCTTGAAAACAAATTGTGCTAAAGTTTTGAACATCTTCTATCAGCACTTACAATCAACTTCTGTAACCCTTCATCAAGCTAGCTTCTTATAAGACTGCCCTTTTTGCATATTTCCTGACATGAAACCACGATTGGCTGTTACCTAAAATATTTGCATACTTCCATCTACCTCTGCATCGAATTACATCCTCTTCAATTCTGATTGGCTTCCGGAAATTAGCATTTTCCTCTCCGTGCTTAACTTTTGGAAGTGAGTGTATTTGCAAACAATAAAAAACTGAATATTCTTGATCGATATACATGTTCCAATAAATATTTTTATTGGGGACAATTTAGTGATCTAGTCTAAGACGTCACATCTTTCAATTTTACACCAGGTCTTTCAGTCTGCAAATGATGGCAATCTTATCATTAGATGAGAGAGACCTTCGCAGACCCCTGGAAAGGCATTGTGAACTCCCGGGGTTCCGCGGACAAGAGTTTAAGAATGGCTAAGCTCTAAAGGTGGCCGTTCTTAAACTAAAGCAGAAAGTGAAAATTAGTCCTAATTTTCAATTTCTGTTTCCACTAGGAGGAGGTGTCAGTCGGAAACTCTAGGTAAAACTTTAAATAATATTACATCCTGTTAGTTTTAAGAAGGAGCCTTGCGAGGTAACCCGCTACAGCATCTACAAAATTGACCATAGCTTTACTTTTGATCACACTTTGTGTTTTTTCATTACTGGCCATTACCTCTTTGCTGGGTAATATATAATAATGTATGAATATATATATGAGTGTTTTAAAATTATTAATACCTAAATCTTAGCATTAAGCTTTCAATTGCAATTGAAAGCATTTTTATAACCATCACCTGTTGATTTAAAAAGAACAGGGCTTTAATTTCTAAAGCGAAATATATATTTATCTCTTATGCCTTCGTAACCCCCACACTTTAAGTCGATGCTCACAAAATCCGTTTTTAGAAAACATTTGCTTACCAAAGGGCTTAAGAAATATGCTTACCTAATTTCAAGTCAGTAGATCTAATAATTCAAAATCTACAATTGTTATATATCTATAACTCTTCGCAACCTACTGTTGGAAATCAATTTCCTCAACACCCGTTCTTAAGCATTGCCAAATTAAAAGATGTAGCCAAATACAGTAATCGTTTTTTTATACATGAATGGGAATGGTTTTCCACTAGTAGCTATGTATCACGGTAAATGGCTACTTTACATTAAAACACACGAACTCTTGCTCAAGCAAGGGAGTTTTAGCAGAAAAATTCACTCAAAATAAATTTGAATTTTTTTTTGTTGGTAATAAGTTAATGCTTTGAATATTAGCGAAGTTTCCTGTAAAATTTTAGAACATTACGATCATAGGATGGGTTTAATACAATCCCAAAAACAAATATACAAGCACTCAAATTAAGATATTTATATCAATTTATGTAATAACATATTTATAATACTATATTAATTATATTTTAGGTCATTATTTATCATACAGGATGAACTAAATGTCTTACCCCGATTATAAAGATTTATTGTGCTCAAACTATTATAATTAGGTATATGTATGGATATATTGTAAGTACTGTTATGAATTTTCCTCAGAATATTGCAACGTGTGTCCCCTTGGTAGCTCAGAGAATGTCTGGGTAGTAATTCAGTTCCAGCTCAATGTTCTTTAACGTGTCTTCTACTACGCTGTCTATTTCCTTAAACATTTCATACCATCGCTTTTCTTTATTTTACATCAGGATAATAATGCATCAAGACATCTATAACTATGTCAAAATTTAGTTGAACATTTATGGGTGATTTCGTTTCGTGAAACCCAAACCCAAAAGCGCATTGGACTTTCTCTTGAATTGACGCTTCTGCCAAAAATGTGTTCTTTACAAATGATCCCCCAAGTCACTCAGAAAAACCTACTAAAACTGATTTGTCCAGTTGCTTTGTTCGTGTTTTGTCATGGACAGTAATTAAATAGGACCAAAGGTCCTATAAACAGAATCGGCAATCTGGATACAGTTATCTTCGTATAAGTTTTAACGGGGATTGTTGCTAATATGCTACAATGTTGCCAAAATGGCAGGTCAGAAGAAAAGATTTTCTGAGCTAAGTTCCGTGTCATGACAGTGTTTGCAGAAATTCTGCAGCTTCTGAAGCTGCCTGCCCCTGAAGTGTCCTGTTCTAAGTCCTGTTCCAGCTTTATTCTTCTATGGTAAAGTCTTGATTTATCTATTGAGTTTATGTCGCTTAGGGTGACGAGCGTTACAGTGTTGGCGCTACTGTAAAGTTGCCTTGCTTCCTTAGCTAGCGTATCAGCCATCTCGTTTTCATCAATATCAACATATGCTAGGATCCATTGCAGTATGCTCTGTTTTTTCAAACTGAGAATCTGAAGAAGTATATAGATTATGTTAGAAATAAGCCCTGAGTGACCTCTATGAATTGCTTGAAGAGCAGCTTTACTGCCACTGAAGATAATAAGTTCTTACGATCTTTCTTTTTCACTGAGATGTATGTACTCATTTAGGCTTAGATTGGCTAGGAGTTCGCAAGTATAGTTTGATGCTATTTTTCCTGCACCGACCTTAAAATGCTTTATGCCATTGTTTGGAGGGAAAGTAAAATTAATACCAGCTCTTCCGTCTTCAAAAGTCTGGTCCGAAGAACCATCAGTAAAAGCAAATACATATTCTTCTCTTGGATATGAGTCAATGGTCTTTGTTACTTTAACAATTAGGGTTGATTCATTTTTAGAGCACTGCATTCCTATAGTAGATAAGTTACGATTTTAGTATTTTCTGAAAGAGTTGAAGAGTTAAAATTGACTCCAGTAGAATTTCATGTATACTGTGCTCAAGTCCAATATCTAGTGATATAAGAGTTATATTGTATATTAAAAGATTGTTTTGTAATGATTTTTTATAACTAGGGCAAGCCTTTTGGTTCCCCCTATATTTTTAGAACATTATGTTTGTTCTGTTTATAGAATTATTTATATAAAATAGTATTCTTTATTTTTATTTAATTTTTAAATTGGAATAATTTTACATTAAAAACTCTAATGCTTACAAAGTGTGCAATAGTAATTAATAATCTTACAATTTAATATTTCAGAAATCCCATTCAAAAAGAGGAGGAGGTGCATTGTGTTTTGCATCTAGGAAAGCATGGAGGGCATTTAAATCTCTTATTAACGATGTTCATTCATGTTCCTCTTAGCAGTATCATTCTTTGAAACTGACATACGCACGTATTTTAGCAATATATATATATACATATATATCTAACAACTTACTGAAATGTATCTAAATGGATATTAGATAACCTTAATGCATTAATGAACTAAAAATGAAAATCTGTATGAACTGATTCTCATTACTGTTGCTTATATGTTTATATTACTCTTTCTTGTGTTCCACTTGCTTATGTATAATAATAAACAAGAGATTTTTTTTTAAAAAATTGTCATTAATTCCTTTTTGTAGTTTATTTTTTTATTTATTTATTTATTTATTTTGACAACAAAAAATTGCCTTCTAGGCAAATTTAAAAACTGTTGAGCTCTAAGGCAGCGGTTCTTATATTTTCGATCACCACGGCTTCCTTTTAATTATTAACCTGGCGTCACAGACCCCCAAGATTTTGATCACTCCTCCCTGAATTAATATTCTTGATTAAATTATACATGTTCTAGTTATTTTTCATTCTTGGCAATTTAGTGATCTAGACAAGGATAGCACTTCTTTCCATTTTTCCAGGAGGCCTTCCAGAGTCTGGAAAAGAGGGGAATTTTAACATTAAATAAAAGTCCTTCATGAACCGTTAGGGTACCGCGGATGACAGTTTAAGAACGGCTGTTCTAAGGTATATAGATAAGAGGGAAAATAAAGTAACAAATTAATTTTTATGTTACGTTTTGCCCTTAGGGGGGGGGATAAAGTTTAGAAAGTCATTTTTGTCAATGGAGAACAGTATTTTAATATTTTTTAACATTTATTGCGATAAGAGGGCACTGTGATGTGCCCGCTTTC
This sequence comes from Trichonephila clavata, assembly GCA_019973975.1. Classification (NCBI taxonomy): domain Eukaryota; kingdom Metazoa; phylum Arthropoda; class Arachnida; order Araneae; family Nephilidae; genus Trichonephila; species Trichonephila clavata. The sequence continues at coordinate 16,358 of BMAO01017947.1, forward strand.
CTTTCCCTAATTGCTGGGGAAAAGTGACCTAAATGGGTGGTCAAGAATTCTGACCTCTGTTCCCACGACCATTCCTTAGAATCTGGGAGTGGGTATATTCCCCGGCCTGTGTGGAATTTCCGTTTCTCACGCATCCCAGACGACGGCGAGTCTGGAGGAGGACAGCCAACATTTGGGTCGGATGGTTCCCACGCTTTGAGGAGCCGACGAACAAGGGATGAAGGAAAGCCGAAAAGAAGAACCAGGAGCAATCTGAGCTTTAAAAGGCACGGCGTGAGAATTTGAGGGAAAGAACCGTTCAGAGGCCTCTCTAGCGATATACAGCGAGAAACTCACTGTTTTTGCACCCATGGTTAGAGTCGATCAGTGAAGCCGAAGGACTTTGGCCCCTACTACCGATAAAAAGGTGTCGACTTCACGTGATTTTCAAGATAATGTGGATGTTTGAGACGAGCTGAACTTTACTGTAAAAGAGACTAACTGTGATCCACATCTCGGAACGAGTGTAAAAATATTCAAGTTCATTTTCCTTGTAATAAATTGTTTTGATAAGCTGATTCAAGTCATTACAGCACATAATAAATAGTTACAGAAAAAACATTCGGTATATTTAACAGCTTCTTTAGTATTAAAAAATAAAAAACTACTGTCCAAATTAAAGGGCACGATAAAAAAGAAGACGAAAAACATCTTGGATCGGACTGAGCGGATCAAAGGTGCATGGAAATTAGGGATCGCAATACCGGTATACCGCGATACCGAATAACTGTATTTTGAGCCATTCGTTCAATTTTGTAATACCGGTATTCACAAATTTAAATACCGTGTTTTGGTATTTACAAGAATTTTTTTTAAAAATCGTCTCCGCTATATGTTCAGGGATCGCCAACATAGCAAAATAGTATACGTTTTTTTTTGTCTCCTTAACGGACGAAAATATTGAGACTGTGAATACGAAGTTGTATCGTACAATCAAGAGAAGTGATAAAATATGTGAATCATCCAAGGAGGCGGGCCAAAACTATCCTATTACAGCTCAAAGCGATATTGCCTCCGCGCAGGATTCGTAGTCTGATATTCGTATCTGTGAAAACAAGGTTGTAGTTGTGAAGAAAGTGCGTATTTCGATATTTTCAAACTGGTGAGTTTGTTATTCGCATTGTATTTGCATATCATACTTAAGGATTTAAAATATTTTTCAAATTTATTATATATATACTCATAAATAATAACCCATAATAATGAATAAGAATAACTTTAAAGAACATAAAAAATAATTTGATAAAGTTTCGGTTTGGTTTCTTTATGTATACGATGAAAACCACGGACCACAGACTGTATAGTGATATTTATACTTTTTTTGTGATTTAAATAAATAAGATCTTCCTTTACTTTTTTGTGATTCTTTATATATACCGTTATAATTTATAAGTAACACATTATTTTTGTGATTTTTGCACTCTCTAATAAAACTGGGAAGTAAAACAAAAAGAAACACCTGTATTTTCTTTTTCTAAAATTTCTACTGCCGGTATTAAAACCGGTATCTTGATATTAAGACCTAAGAAATACCGAATACCGGTATTGAACTTTTAGTCCGATATTGCAATCCCTATTGGAAAGAGAGCTAGATTGTGAAATGTTGCAATGTTATACTGTACTAATCAATACTCAGTACTCACCAATCGGTAATCACCAGTTCTGACTATTTATATTGAAAAAAAAATTATTATTTTGAGTCTAAAATTATCTAACCAAGAAAAAGGCTTTTTCTATGTTTTCCAAAAGTCTAACTTTTTTGTGGCAACATTAAATTTTGAAATTAATTTTTTTAACACGTCTTTATTAGCTTCACTTGTATGTAACGGAATCTTTGAACTCGATTTTTACCCACTTTAAAACGTCAGATGAATTCGAAACTTTTCACACTTGTAAAAGACTGATGACAATACAATAATTTTGTTCCATTGTCCGGATCAGCATTAACGATTTTGCATTTCCAGATTTGGAAAATATTCATAAAAATATCCATAGTTAGAAATTTCACGCTTTTTATTCAATAGCTAGAAATAAAATTAGGGAATAATGAAACACCTGTTAATTGGAAATGATTAATAGATATTTGACAATATTTTTAAATCCTGACTCGAAAGAGTTTTTTTCTTTATTTTTTCGAATTTATGCAGAGAAGAAAATTCTGCGTCATTTACATCCTGCTGCTTGAGGTATATTTCCATACAATATAAAGCAATAGAAAATGCAACAGTTTTCATAAGAGTTTCATTATCGATTCAGAGGAAGAATCATTATTCATTGTGTGGTGACCTATAATCACTCCTTACATTCGAAACCTCCTATCTATCTGAAAACCCGGCTAGAGGTGTAGGAGGAACTAAATGATTCATAGATATTATTCCAATCTAAACTGATTTATTAACTCTTGTCACTTATTAAGAAACAGACACAACACAATTATAATTAAGGTATATAACATTGGTAGAATGCAGGAGTCAGATATACAAATGCGGGGATAATATTACAGAACTTCAACTGAATCTAAGATAGCTTAAACGCGTATATTTACAACTACGCCACACACTAATAATCAGATTTTACTTAATCAACTTTACAGTACTTTATGCTTTAATGCTTCGGTTCCTTCACGGAGAACTTCAGGCACTATCGTTAGCTAGATCAAATGACGATGACTCCACGCTCCGTAATATTTAATTACAGTGCTTTTCAATCTTCAATAATCACTTCTTGCACACATCAAACGTATCAACCTCACTTAACTTGTCAAAAACTACGTGTCGACAGCTCACTCTCTTCACTTTACTTTACTTTACTTAACTTGACCTTTTATTTCACTCTCCTTCAACTCGCGAAGATCGAATTTATATAACATTTACATAAATCACGTTTGGTTTCTCGATGAAGGTTGGTTGAAATAAATATTTTGATTTAAAGATAAAAGAAGAAGTTAGTAGAAACCTGTATAGGTCCGTCACAATTGTCTATGACAAATCAACAGTTTCCTAAGCTTCAGTTGCTCAACTAGGCAATCCTTCATCCAATGTAACATAATTGTTAAAATCTTAAAATCTAGCATTAAGAATTCGATTATGTTGAAAAATATAATTATAACTGTAACTCTCGACCCTTGATATAAAAAGAGGACAGAATTTATAATTTGTATTTTCTAAAAATCTCTAAAATTGAAGGATAGAATGATGCTTGCACTTTCGTAACCCTATAAGAAAGTGAATTTTCGCAAAATCAATTTTTTGTGGATCTCTACTTTGTAAAATAAACATGCAAGACAAATTTTAAGTCTAAATCTAATGCAGCAAAAACGAAGTTTTTAATTTCAATACCTCCGTAATTCGTTGAGAGTCGTTCTCCAATATAACTGTTCTTAGCAGATTTCAATTTAACAAAAGGAAAATGCAAACCAAATTATATTATTATAGTCCTTGTTGTTCGAAAAAGGAGATTTTTTTCAATACACCCCAGTAACCCCTTTCTCCCCCAGGAGTTGATTTCCGTAAAATACATTCTTAGTAGTTCTCTATTCAACAAAAGAAACATGCTTAACAAATTTCAAGTACGTGGGTATAACTATTCCAAAACAGTAATTTTTTTTCTATAACTCCTCTTGACCCTTCGCAACCATACTTGGGGGTCGATTTTCGTTTTACTTTTTGTTAGCAAAACCCTGTTCCAAGGAAGAAACGTGCCTACCAATTTTCAAGCCGGTAGATATAACAGTTTAAAAACGGAAATATTTATCTATTATGCTCCTCAATTCCCCGAAATGAAACTTGTGGTTTGATTTTCGCGAAACCCATTTTGTAGCGTTTCTCTACAATACAAAAGGAATCTGCTTACCAAATTTCAAGAGTGTACGTCTCATACTTTAAAAATGGGATTAATTATTTATGCGCTCCCTGAGCCCCCGCAACGCTACCTGGGGTCGATTTTCACAAAACACATTATGTAGCGCATCTTTATTCCGTGAAAGGATTCTGCTTATCTATTTCAAGACTGTACTTCCAGTAGTTTAAAAATGGAAACAACTATCTAGAACGCTCCTTGAGCCCCGTAATGCCACTTCAGAGTCGATTTCAACGAAACCATTTTGTAGCGGATCGCTACCTTATAAGAGGAATCTGCTTACCCATTTCCAAGATTGTACGTCTAATAGTTTAAAAATCGGAATTTATAACGCCCCTTAACCCCCCGCAACACCCCTTGGGGTTAATTTCCCCTAAACCCATTTTGTAGCGGATTTTACTACATGAAAAAAACATGCCTACCAATTTTCAAGCAGGTAGGTCTAGTAGTTAAAAATGGAAATATTTATCCATTACCCACCCACCTTAATCCCGCGCAACACCAATTGGGGGAACTATTTTCACAAAACCCATTTTGTAGCTGATCTCTAATCTATGAAAGGAATCTACTTATCAAATTTAAAGATTTGTTCCATTTTTAATAATTTAAAAATGGAAATAATTATCTAAAACGCCCCCTAAGCCCCCACAATGCCATTTGGGCGTCGATTTTCACCAAATTCACTTTGTAGCGGATCTCTACTCTATGAAAAGAATCTGCTTACCAAATTTAAAAATTGTACGTCGAGTATAAAACTGGAAATAATTATCAACGCCCCTTAAGCCATGCAACGCCACTTGGGGGTCAATTTTCACGAAACCCATTTTGTAGCGGATATTTGCTCCATGAAAGAAACATGCCTACCAATTTTTAAGCAGGCAGATATGATAGTTTAAAAACGGAAATGTTTATCTATTACGCCCCTTCATCCACCACAACGCCACTTGGGGGGGGGCTATTTTCACAAAACTCATCTTGTAACTGATCTCTTCTTTATGAAAGGAATATATTTATCAAATTTAAAGACTGTGCATCTAATACTTTAAAAATGGAAATAATTATCTAAAACGCTCCCTAAACCCCCCGCAACGTCCCTTAGGTTCGATTTTCACCAAACTCATTTTGAAGTGGATCTCTACTTTATGAAAGGAATCTACTTACCCAATTTCAAGATTGTGCGTCGAGTAGTTTAAAGATGGAAACAATTATTTATAACGCCCCTTAACCCCCGTAACACCCCTTGCGTTTGGAATTTCGAAAAAAAATCCGTTCTTAGCTGATCTCTACTCCATGAAAGGAACATGTATACCAAATTTCAAGTCTGTAGTGTGAACAGTTTAGGAAATATCGTGATTAGTCAGTCAGTCAGTCAGTGAGTCTCTTTTCTCCTTTATTATATAGATATATAAAGATCCGACTTGGGGCCCAATACCTGACCTTGCAGGGGGGCAATCATTTTCCGTTACGCCACTGATTAATGCCTTTGTAACTAATTGCAGTATCGGAATACAAACGGACAAAATGGCTTCCTCGGACCATTTCCCGTCTTTTGGTTTCTTCCACATGTTTTTGGTGTTCAGTGGCTCGTAAGAAGATAGCCTCCAATTTATAGATAGATGGATATGTTTGTTTACTTGTGAATTCTAATTATGTAAATGTAAAACTAGTTTTGAAATTACCCAAACGGATAATTGACAGATCCTACTGATATACCATGTACTGATGTACATTTTATCTTTCTTTGTTGAAAAGAATTAGCCGCATATAAAAATTGTATTTATAATTTAAAGTAAATTATACCTTTAGTTATTCAGCATAAGAAAAGGTACATTTTCGCTCTTAAATTATGCAGCAAGAGGTCCTGCCAAACGATATAGACAGATAAAAGGAACAAACAAGACCGGACGTGAAATGCTCAATTTCGTTGGAGGCACCTATTCCTATAATCTACAAACAAGGATGGGTTACTTTGATATTTTTGGCCTCTTTTTGAAAATCGCCAAGTTCATCGTTGGCTTAATTGAACCTACTAAAATCATTCTTGGTATAGCACTCGTGCTGAAAGGTTTGTATATGAAATTCTAGCGG
>BMAO01017948.1:0-32199 GCA_019973975.1 Trichonephila clavata
CAGATTGGATCTAAAGACTAGTCAGGTTGTATAATTCTAATTTGTTTATTTTCCTCTGACAGACAGTTCGGAGTATTTTCCATGTGGGCTAGTCTAATTTTTTTGTAAAGTTAACGTACAAAGTGTCACTGAGTTGTGTGCATTTTCATATCGGTTGAAAAGACTTTTGTATTAAATTTTTTTCCAAATTGTGGAAAAACATTTGTTGAATTGCAATTGTTTTGCTACACATTAAAGACGTGGCTTTATATGTGAGATTACTTGTATTGTTTGTTGTAATATATTCTATGTAAAATGTATATATTTTGTGTGTAATTATTAAGATGTATAAGTAATGTCTGGTTTCTGGGCGCGGCGTAATTAGGAATACTAACAAAAAACATTAACAGCGCAGCGCGATTGATTGGGAATTTTTGAAAATGAAACCAGATAAGGGTTATTTTGTTACTAAACTATATATATATATAATATAATGTATGCCATATTTTATGTCAATAAGGAAGTTGTATAAAAGTTCTGTGCATTTAATGTCATGTTTTAGAAAAAATTGACAAGGTTTCCTTTCAGGGCAGCAGTCCCTGAACATAGTGATGTGATGAAAGTTTGATGTCGTATGAAGATACTGTGTAAAATTTTTTATATGTATTAGCACTTAAGTAAAGTGCATGATCAGGGTTTTTTCCTTGAAAGGTTTTCCCCTGATCTTCGCCCGAATGGGATGCACTGTAGGGATATATTGTACAAGATAAATAAATTAGAGTGGAGTACCCTTTTGAGTAGTCATTTCTGTGTGCTAGTTTAATTAAAGTTTCTAACTTAGAGAGTTAAAATTTTCTGCTAATTCAGTGTTTTCAGGCATTCTAAAGTTCGTGAGTTAAAACTTTCTACAAGTTCAGTATTTTCAGGCGTTATAAAGTTCGTGAGTTAACTTTTTACAAGTTCAGGCATTCTAGAGTAGTTAAAATTTGTGCAGGTTCAGTGTTTTTCAGATGTTAGGTAAATTAAGCGAATTCTTGCAGGTCGTTTAGACCGTCAATAAGTCACGCTTTTTTTCTCGGAGGGGGGTTGTGACGGGTGCTTACGCGTTTCACTAACCTTCTCTTAAAATCTTTAAATTGTATTTATTTTGACCAATCCCCACTGAGAGCTTAAAGTGTGACTTATGTAAATAAGATAGTTTCGGGTTTAGCGAGTTCGAAAGAGATATAAAAGGGAGAAATGAAATGAAGAGATATGGATGACTAAGCGGTTTGATAGAGTAGAACTCCGTGTTTGGGATTGAAAAGTAAACTACGTGGTTGTCTAAGAAGGTGTTTTTAAGCGTCTAGTTTAATGAAGTGAAACACTGATAGAGGAAAGAAGATTATTGAAAAAGATTCATTAAGGCGGTTCAGAAGTTATTGAAGATATCCTAGATTATAGCCACTTCCTAAATTCTACTAGTTCCAGGTTCCTTCTGAAGAAGATTTCAGGTCTGTAACTTTTGTAGTTTAGATTTAAATGTGTAGTTTGATTGTACGTGTTATTCCCCTCGTGATATCAGTTAGTATTCCGTCGTCCATAATTGAATTCTGATAATACTCCATGATAATTTATTGTTCTTAAAGTTGATTATTAATTGTGGATTTCTGTCTTAAAGAAATAATAAATAAGTGATTTATTATTTTGAGTAGTCTTTAATTATGAATCCTACATATCCTAACATAGATAATATGCAAAGGGGTAGTGGGAGACTACGACATATTTATATGCGAAATCATGCTCCGACTTACGCGAATTCGACTAACGTGGTTATCACTCAGTTCCACCTATCATGTAAGTTCGGGGTACATTACTGTACTTCTTATATCAGCATAAAGCTGCTATGTTGGTTGGCAACTATTTCTCTTCAGAAATCGGCAAATGATATTTTTCAACCACTCTTTTCACTTCCACGAATGCAGTTACATATTATATGATAAAATACAATTTATATTCGTATTTTGTACTGTTACACATATAAAACAACTTTGAAATCTGGGCTCTGAGGAAGAAATAAATTGATTGTTCCGTACAAAATCCCTCTAAACGAATTCAGAAGGAAGTAGCTAAAAATAAGAACGGACTAACTACTAAAAGTTCTCTTTCAATTGGTCTCCATGGAGGTGGACTCTCAGAGAAATCACGAAATGCTCAATTAAGCAGAATCGTAACAAATGAAATGAATATCAAGATCAGCTTGGGCAGAAGTACTAATACGAATATAGTTTTACTGTGTTTTTTAGCCAACCGATTATTAAGTGCTGTTTTAGAGCTTGTAATTCCAATCTTAAATTTCTTTTATATTTATTTTATCTCCATCAGTAATAAATTTTCGCCTATTCGAATCTTCAAAGCAAAATATTATCACCTTAAAATCCAGCGTATAGCACGCATCTATACTTTCAACGTACATGTTTTTTTTAATTTTTAGGTATATTCGCCGTATAAAGCACACCTCTTTTTTACAAAAACTCCTGAAATATACACGTGCAATATTCTTATATTTTTTGAATTCATTTTTTCAAGATATTATCCCAAAAGCTTTAGAAAAAATAGTATATATTTCTAGAACTGTATATATATATATTACAACCCTTTAAGTTCATACGAAATGCCATTTCTTGTTAATAAACATATTGATATACGTAGAAGTAAAACTTTTTTTTATGCTGATCTCTTTTTTTTATTTTTAAGGATTTTAAGAAGAATAAAGCTAATGCCCTATCACATAATCGTGAAAAAATGTATATTGTTTTCAAACAAAAAGACTAAAATACTAAGGAAAAATGCTAAGTTAACTTATATTAAGTGTTGGTGTTGTTTCTTATAGTTATAGTAGAATTAATTGTGTTGATTTCTATTGGTCAGTAAAAATAACTCACTATCAAATTCTGTTTCGATTGGTCAACAGAGAGCAGCTAAGACTATGACTAAAGCAGCGGTTCTTAAACTTTCCATCGCCACGGCCCCCTTCATGTATCAAGCTGACATGTCGGACCCCCAAAATTTTGAACTCCCTTCCCTGACTCCCAACACATGGCTGAGTGATTTAAATGTTTCTTGATAGTCCCCAGACTGCCTCTACTTGTACAGCCTTTTTATTTTTTTAAAAATATTTCTTTTTTCCCCTTAAATGGAACAATAAACATCTAATTACACATGTATATAAAAATATTGCAAAAAACTCGCTTCAAATAAATTAATAATACAGGCGCGATTCAATTAGGAAATTGAGATGGATGCAATTGTTATCGTATTCATGCTATGTGAATTCAGTTCTTAATCTTTGCACATGTATTTCCACTGTATATTTTTTGAAAATATTACTTTTTAGTAATGGTTATGTAGTTAAAAACAATAAAAAAACTGAATTAATATTCTCGATTGAAATACATGTTCTAGTAAATATTTTTATTGGGGATAATTTACTGAACTAGTTTGAGATGATACATCTTTCAACTTTGCTACGAGGTCCTTCAGAGTTCGTAAAAGAGGGCAATCTAACATTAGATGAGAGACTTGCGTGGAACCCTTAGAAAGACGTTGTGTACCCCGGGGATTCATGGACCACAGCTTAAACCTTTATCTACCTACGATAAAATTACATAGAAAACTTAAAATTACATAGAATAATCATTTTTACGAATACTCTGACGATACTTAGCATGAATATTCTTTTAAATCCACTCTTCCAAGACATATAGCAGCACGGGTTCTATGATGAGTATAGTGAGTAAATATTAACGTCGCACTGTTCAACTACACGAGGGATTTTGGCGACGGTCCGCGTAATTTTGAACCATGGTCAAGTGATGCGGACGACACCTGAGCTGTCACCCTCTCTCCTAACTACCACACCAACGGGAGGACGTTTGAGCTCTCGACCGATTTAGTGTGCATCGCTCCCCTACACAGCGGGTCTTCAGTGGTACTGGGATCGAACTCCTGACACGCTAGCCATGATCCGATGCCTTAACCACTTGGCTACCACGGCCACTCTATGATGAGTATTTTAGCAACAAAAGCGAATAGTTTTATAACAGAAGTTTTCAACTGACATTTTGATAAGATTGCGAAGATTGTCATTTTTGTTCCGAAAAAGCAGTTAAAGTCAAAAGGTAAGTATCCTATTATTTTTTTTGTATGTTAATGAAGACCATAGAAAACGATTTGACTATTTATTTTAAGTGAACAGTGTATGTAATTAATTTTACAGTTGAATATCTTTAATTAATCAATTAGCTCTAACAGATTAAATTTCGCAAATTTGAATATTTTTTTTTTATGTTTATCCCTTAATTTTTAATTTTGTGATTAAAAAAATATTATATGCATGAAAAAAACTGCAGTAAATCATAATGCGGTAGATAAAGGATTAAGAACCGCTGATTTAAAGCTTCTGTTGAAATGTATGTAGAATTTGTGGATGCCAACCACAGCCCCTTTGGTTAACGGATGGAAAACAAGTTTGATAGTTTTTAGTTATTGACAAATTATTTAGCCCTTTCCCAGTTTCGCCCGTAAGCCGTACGGGCACTGAGTTCGTGCCTCAACTGCTTTGCCCATACGGTGTACGGGCATTCTTGTTTCTATCGTTTGTACTGTTTTGTTCGTATCTTTTCAATTTTTAGTATAAAATTAGTTGTATAAATGACGATAGTTGTCCAGTGAAAGAGGTTAAGTAATTGTAATTAAAAAAAAACTGTGAAGTAATTGTACTTTTTTATATTTACAGCGGTAAGTGTAGCTTTCCTGCTAAGCATTCATGTGAGAAAAAGACAACTTACACCATTATTTTCATTAAAGTTAAAAAGTTATCCGAAATGCTAAAAAATATTAAAACTGTAAATTTTAATAACATTTTCCGATTCAAAAAGGAAAAATTTATCAAAAAATGCAGTGAAAAATGTAACATTTTTTAAAATCGAATTCTGGAAAAAAAAAATGAAACTGCTAAGGGGTTAGGAGTGCCTAGCCCTTTCGAATTCTCATCTCCAGAATGAAAACAAAGAGATTGAACTCTTAAACATGTCCATGTTCCAATAAAATTCATAAGTATTCATTTTAATTTTAGATTTTAATGGAATACAGTGAATAAAATTTTTGAATTGAACAAATTTATATTGAGTTATTTATACTTGAATTTAACAGAAATAGAGAGAGAGAGAGAATTTTGGTCGAAAAAAATCTGGGTTTTGTTGATGAACCAATGAAAATAAGTTTGAGCTGGAGGAGGCGTAATTGACTAGTTATTAAGCAACATTTTTCACAAGAGGAAAATCCGAGTGTTTATGAATAATTTTCTTGCAATATATTATAAGGGTTGTCCAAATGAAAAGGGGACAAGTTGAATAAAAAGAATACCTTTATTAGAATTTAAAATAAATCGCCATGGACGTTGCAACACACGTCCCATTGTTTCGACAATAGGTCTATGTATTCGCTGTAGAAAGATTGTGGTTGATTCTCGAGGAAATCCTGCACAGCTTTCTTCACTTCATCGTCCGAATGGAAGCGTAATGCTCTCTTAAGTGAAAAAAAGTGTTGAAGGTTTCACAGGGAGACAAATCTGGACTGTATGTTTGGTACTCCAACACTTTTCAACGAAACCTTTTTATGTTGTCTGGGCTTTATGAAAGACGTTAGGGCAGGCATTATCATGGAGATCTGGCATCGTTTGCCACCTTTCTTGAAAACTTTTGCATCAATTGTTTGAACTAAGTAGTATTAGCCATATACCTTTGCTGATAATTGCTCCTCTATAGCTCCCCTTCCGCAATCAGAAACCATGCTACTGCACAATGCTCCAATATGGACGCATCCACGAATAGCTTGACTTTACTTTAGATTTTTTCCTCTACAGAACCGATTTCATCATTGCGCGTCGTGTGCGGTGTGCACCTCCCTTTATATCCATGTTCGGTGGCGCTGCTATAGCTGCAATCATTTTGACACAATTGCACGTGTCCACTTTTCATTTGGGCAACCCTTATACTTAATGTTAGCATTTTAGTATGTAAACAATTTTGAGACTCCATCGATTTTAATATGGAATAGCTCACTTTTTTTATTAACCAAGGCACTTTCATTAAAATCGAGTGCAGAATTTGTAAAACTTCAACTACCAATTAATGTTAAGAGAAAAAGAGAGCTTTTAAAATCAAGACTGTTGTTAGTTTTACATTAATATTCTCAACTAAGAAAATATCTTTTTGGAATGTTTACACAGTGAAATATAATTAAGAGGACACTCGACAAGAAATTTAGAGATATTTTCGAATTAAAAAAACAAAAAAATTGAAAGTTTTATACTTTGGTTCATTTATATAAAATTATCTGAATTAGATACTAGCAATAAAAATATTTAAAAAAAAAGAATCAAGTAATTAATAAATGAATAAAAAGTTTAGTCAATTTAAACATCTATTTTTCAATGAATTTGATCCCCATATTTGTGGTACAGAAACCAAATATTATCACATTGTGTGTATATATTCTAAAATTAAAATAAATATTTTAATTAAATCCTTATTTCGAAAGTGATTTATTCTAATTGAAACTTTTTTGATGAAAAGAATATATCTCGAGGAAAGCAACAGAGAAATTGGAGGGAAGATTTTGAAGACCCAAAATGTGTTTAAATACGGAAGTGTTAAAAAGTATGCCATCTCGATATTGTCCTATATTTAATAGCTTTTCGATATGATTATCGAACTTTATTTGCATTCTTTTATTTCTATGTCTCTATGGAAACCAGAATAACTAAAATCATTGAAAATGGCGCAGTTGGATCTCATGGTGATGATTCCGTGACAGATGATGAAACTTATCTATTCTTCCATTCTTTTTTATATCGAAGATACAATTACAAAAAATTTTAATCTAAGATTTTCCAGGTTGAACAATCACTGTATTCGAAGGGGAAAAAAAGAACTGTGCATTGATTCGTAGAACTTGACGAATGAAACCGATGCAAAAAAATGTAGTTGTCTTAGACTTTTTTACAATAGATCAGTGAAGAAAAGTAGACAATTCGTCAACGATGCAATGAAATCTCGGACAAATTTCCCTAAATTTAACTAATAAAGAATTTATTAATGACATATACAATTTTTTTTTAAGAATTAAAACAATTTTCCTCCCATACATTTTGCTTTTTAACAACAAATAGAAATATGCAAGAGAATGAGAATATAAATTTCTGTACTACTTTTGTTCTCAACAGAAACTTTTAACTTTCTTTCAAAGAAAGAATAACTATATAAGGTAAAAATATAAATTAAATTTTTGCACTTTTCGGTTAACAATGCGCAAAAGATAAATCGCCACATGTTAATTTCAATTCAAGATGAAACATCGCCAAGTCTAACTATTTCTGCCGGTGTATAATACAAATTCAATAAAGTTAGTAAAAATTAACCATAAATACCTTTTATGGTACTAACGTGTTAACCCACGCCAAAGGCTACTTTTGACGAATTTCAACCAAACTTTGGCGATTTAAAGAACCTTTTACTTGCGCCTAAATATATTTCGCGTCATAAGAACGATCGCCAATCTTTAGAACTTCGTGAACTACTAAATGTATGATTTTACATTTGGCGGACATCTCTATAATGATTGACTATTTAACGGCAGATTACTACAGCTATACTGTCACTTATTTTAGTCTCTGCTTACATTCCCGTATCACTGAACAGGAACTTCACGAAAAATAAGAACAAATCACCAACGCAAAGTAATATAAAAAAAAACTGAAGTTTTATGCCGCCAATTTACCATGGTCACCAACTCTATTTTCAAATGTCGTTGGATACACCGGAAAAAGTAGCCAAATGTAGTCAAAAACTTTCACAGCTGTGGTCCGGTTGGTGACCGTTAATGTATAAGATGAATGGAAGAGGTTGCCATCACTTGTAAAATGTTTTGCAATTAAACTCTGGCATGTATTTTATCTTTGGCGATAAATTGCTGGTATTTGGTTAATACATTAGTGCGCTTGTGTTCGTACTTATTTTGTGTGTCGTTGCCAAAAGTGTAACTTTGCCGACATTTATGCTGCCTTTCTAACATTGGTGCAGCTAATCCTGAGTGGGCCCCGTATCAAAATCCCTTGGGGCCCTTTTTCCAGTAATAAAACTTATTTGAAAGCGTCAAAATTTTACAATTGGGGGCCTCTTATCATTGATACACCTGATACGGCAGTAGCCCCTGCTCTCTAAAAAAAATATCAAAGCTTCTTTTTTTGGAATGCAGACAATGTGTAAAGTTTCCAGTTTTAATTCTTCTTTCTTTACCCATGAACGACTACAGAAACATTTAAGGAGACACAGTACGATTCAATTGACAAAAATCAGTCAAAAAATCAAATTTAATTTTTTTAGCTTAAATTATTCCTTATACAATTTTCTATAACCTGACAAAATTTGAAAGCCCTAAACTTAAAAAACACAGAATTATAATAGCTTTTGCGTTCGGTTTTATTCACATCCCTATAGCAAATCAAAACTTTAAACTTACTTATCTCGGAAAGATAAAATGAATAGTTTGTCTTCATTTAAAATGCTAAGGCTTTTTTTCTATTATGCCTAATGCTTTCAATTTTTTTTTGCCTATTGCTAATAATACATGTAACAAAAATTGGTATGTATATTTGAATCAAAGCAATACTTATTTTTTTTAAAATTATTGACCTCAGAATTTGTACATTTTTATGGAATTTTCAATAAGCATTCATAAAAAGAAGTATTGTACGAATACCAATCTTATTATCGCAAAACGCATACCAACTTTTGTTATGCATAGTTTGATGTACTTGGAAATCAAATTTCATGCGTGTATGTAAACATTTGTAGGAGGAGTAGCATTTTAAAATCACTTAAAAAAATTTAAGTTTTTTCCTTAAAAAATTAAATGGCTAGCTTTTTATGAAAGTTTGAGCACAAAATCTGTTTTACATAGCATACACACATAGGAGGCAACCCAAAAAATTTTGAAAATGCTTAAAGATTTTTGCTTTAATCGTACCATGTGCTCTTAACCTAGTATCTTTGCTAATATTTTTCACTACCTATAATACTACCATTTGACATAACACCATGAGAAAATATAGCATAAAAATATATTTAAAAAAAAAGTGTAATGTAGCATTTTCAGCATAACAATGTATCATTTATGACACTGTACATAAAATAATAACATAATTCAATTTCGCCTTTTAAAAAAACCGCTTTGAGGGCACATTATCGAAATGCTTTATTTCGAGAGAGAAGCGGGTCAAGGCTTCGCCAGAAAAATAGAGCAAGATGATGCTTGTGGTTTATATTTATGGGAAGAAAGGGCAGAGAAACTCAAGGAGGTAAAATTAACTTTCCACAGGGGAGGGGGACCTGCTCCTTCGATCAGGTATTCGAACATCTTTATTCTGGTCCGGAAATTCTGGGAAGGAAGGAGGGATGAAAGTGAGCGGGAGACAGAGGAATGAGATTGCCTAAGTTTTATTCCACGTGGTTTTGAGGTCTGCACAACAATGGCACGCGAGTTAAAATTTTGGAAACGTGTTGTAAAAAAA
The DNA here is from genome assembly GCA_019973975.1 of Trichonephila clavata. Classification (NCBI taxonomy): domain Eukaryota; kingdom Metazoa; phylum Arthropoda; class Arachnida; order Araneae; family Nephilidae; genus Trichonephila; species Trichonephila clavata. The sequence continues at coordinate 9,593 of BMAO01017948.1, forward strand.
AATTACAGGTTGTGGTAAGAATGAGTAACGCGAAGGTTTGCATGGTTAACTGTTAACGTTGAACCTCCAAGTACAGTGCGATGTTTTTCTCCCCCAGCACATATTTCGTCCAATTTATTTAATTAAAAATCATTTAATCACCATTAGTTAATTATATTGTAGATCTATGATTTTATATTTGATTACTGGAACCTCTATCTAATGTGTTTTTGTGATGTTTTAATATATTTAGAAAACTATATATAGAGAGCTTTCCCTTTTAGTCATTAAATTGAACTGTTTTATTTCTTATTCAAACTAAAAATATATGGTGCAAGATGATCCAAGACGTGATTTGAATCCTAAATTCTTTATTTTTATTGCAAAATTACAATTTGTAAGTTCTCGAAACACCTATCACTAAATTATGTTGATTGGTTATCAATTTCGGTCACCAAAAATTGACATCGCTAAGTATCGCCCCCCCCCTCTCCTTTCTGTTGTATATTTTAGTACATAGTTTTTAAGTATAAAGAAGTATTTTGTTCAATTGAACGATCCATAATTTTTTGAAACGCACAATGTGGCTGGTAAACTAATTACTAAGCCTAAGAGTTTACAAAAATACAAAGCACGAGGTCAGAGAACAGTAGTATAAGCTAACCTTAAATCTAATATTGTAAACTAAAACTATGTATATGTTTAATAACTATACGAAAAAGCAAAAGGCTAGAAAATATAGTAAAAATATTTATAGTGATAAACAAATTTAAAGATAAAATCTGAATTTAAGCAAAATCGACGATTTGCACACAACCACAAGCGTAATACAATTAGCTATTATTGTTTATTTGATAATCACGTGGCAATCGTCAAACGATCGCAGCGCCCACTGGTGATGAATCGACCATATTGAAAAAGATTTATTACGCTACTAATTATTTGCGCTTTCAAATTCAAATATAAGTGTTGTTAATTATAAAATTCCAAACTGGAGCTGTTTTAAAAATATTCAGATCATCGGTGAAATGTGCTAGGCAAATATGTGTTTCAAGATTTGTTTCAAGAATTCTTAGGTATATATATGTATAACAAAAATTTCTCTACAAGAGAGAGATGAATAAACATGATTAAAACTGAAAAGAACTGAAATCGCAAGATAACCAGACAACAGAATTTAAAAGGAAATATGAAAAATTAAAATAATAGAGTTAAATCTAAAAATATAAAAAAAACTAGCTTTTACCCACGGCTCCGCTCGCGTTGATGTCTTTAAATAACTGTCAAATTCGTAATCATTATCATTAGAAAGTAAATAATATAGAAATTTTTTTACTGCTTGAGTGGAACCAATAAATTTAAAAATTCTAAAATTGAGCTTAGTTCAAAAAAACTGAAAACGTAATTTATTATAATAATTAACAAATATTCAATAACTTAAACTATTAATATTTTTAAAAATCGAAAGTATCTACGTTTAATATATAATTCCTCTTTAAAAGAACTAAAAACAGAATATTATTGTAAGAGATGCTACTGTATACCATATTATATGTTCCGTCAGTTGCAAATATGTGAAGATTTGGGCATTGGACACACCGATCAGGCTACGTATAGTTGGCCATGGGAAAAACATTGGTTTTCCAAATGCACCCCTGCTACCTGAAATGTTATCTTTGTTAATAGCAACAGTAAAACTGGAAATTGAACTCGTTTGAATTGAAACGGTAGGTCAGTGGGGATACTTGGAATTCGAGGTATGATAACACTATCCCTTTTCATGATATATGTTCAAATATTGGTGCAAGTATATCTGCATCAGTTTTGTGGTCCAAAGCCTCGTTCCTTTACATAGTCGAGAGCATCGAGATTTGCATAAGTATAATTTTATTATCGAAGCCATTTCCGTCAACACGTCTAGTGCTAATCATTCCAAAATCATGTAGCTTCTTCCTAACCATTCTGAAAACCTTTATTGCGTTTCGTTGTAGATGTGTTCATTGAAAGGCATATTTGGTTGTTTTTCGTCGCAAATATCTTCCGCCATGTAGTCTTTGTACTTATTCCAAAGGTTGAGGATTAGAAAGATCGAAGATGAAATAAGTATTGAGTAAAGCTCCCTAATTTCCCCCTATTTTGGCGAGTAACATTGTATGGATGCCTCCATAGCATATCTTCAAAGTAGTACCTCCATGTAAGATATCTAGTTGAGTATAAGTGAAAATTTGTGCAAAATATGAATATTGTATAATTAGGTTAAAAAAATTCAAAATAATAAATCTTTCAAACTACTAACGTAATCAAAACTTTTATGAAACTGTCAATTAATATTACCATAGAATTTTCAAAATCACGCGCGAGCAATTCGCTAAAACTTTATTTGTTTCCCTCTTTAAAAAGTGGAGAAAATTTGCATTAAAATATCTGGGATTGTCGGAATAGAGAGCTTCTTAGCCAACTTGGCGATATTTCTCAAAGTTTGAGTTTGACGTTTAACAAACGTAACGTAATAAACGTTAGACGTTTAATAAAAAAACCATTTAAAATTGCTTTTTGTAAGATGCTAAATTAACTGTGTTCGTTATTTTATAATGTGAGATTTTTTATAAATCCCATTGTGACAATGCATTTTGCGCCAACTTGGAGGGAGTAAGCAACGTCAATGTTACCCGCATAGTTCCCTTCCTGTAGGAATATGAATAAAATATATCTTATTTATCGCTGTAATGTAGCTTTCTATTGTGAAAAGAATTTTAAATGGACCAGAATTCTCGAGATTAGCGAAAAACAACAGACAAAATTTAAAAATTGATTTTTTGATATAAGTACCGTAAATACTTAAATGATTTATAAAAAGCGCTAATTTGAAATTACAAACAACACTTCAATTTTTTTATTATATAGAATGGATGCTACAGTATTATCAACATAGCTGACTTAGGACAGCTTATATATAAAAAAAATTTATATAAAATTGGGGTTGAACATGTTTTTTGGCCAGCCAACCTTCCCTCTTTCTGTTAATAATACTGAGCAAAAACCTATTGAAAATAATGGATAGGAAATCTAAATCCATTATGAGAAAAAGGTAACTTACCTAAAAATTGCATACAGAAACGCAGAGCCTGCGCTAAATCTGAGTACAATAAACAAGTTATTGCCAGATTCTGGACCCATATATATATATATACAGTAAACTCACTCAAATGGAAAACTATTAAGTTTTCTAAAGCTGTCACCGACTTAGGATAGTGAAGTATATATACTTCACCACCATCAGTCAGTAAGTCTTATTATATATACATGAATTTCTCCAACAACTATCATCAGTGCACAAAAAAATTACACTACCTCTAGCGAGAGATTTTCGACACTCCTGCTGGCCTGTCTCTCTTCGATTACCCTGCAGGGATTCTTAGGTCTGCAACCGGCGTAGAATTGCGGCTGCTGCGGACCTTCTACCTCGGGGTCCTTGAAGGATAGCCTCTTCTTCTGTTTCTGCTGCGTCTGTTTGTCTTGTGCAGAAGCCTGAGGTCCACCCCTGAACATTCTTATGTGAGGAGAGCTCTAGTCCCTCGGCTCACATGGCCAATGCGAGCTCGCTTCCTACAACGGCAGAGATTGGCGAGGTACGAGAGGGATTGCTTCCAGTGGCACGGCTTGGTGAATTCTGCCAATTCATCCATCAGATGTGATGATGCACTGTCATAAAGGATCTTGGGTTCTCTTGATGGCCTGGTACTCTACTGGATATCAATACCTGTTAGTGAATAGAGATGATTATGAATCATAGGAAGGTTATACGAAGAGTATATACATTCAGAAAAATGCTTACAATCCAATTCATTTATTCCTTGATAAATTATTCGATAGCTTCTAGACCAGGGATGGTGAACCAATGGCACGAGATACAATATTTTGGGCACTCCACTGATCAAAACGGCATGCATTTTAGTTCCAAAATAACAAAGTTTACTATGAAGTATTACGATCAAACGGAGTGATTAGTCGCGGTGCGGTGGGGAGAACACTCTTTTGTTATTGTCTTGCCTTAGTTACGTTGTAGACTACAATTGCAAATGATGCGAAATTTGTCTACGCATAGAATAGTAAATTTCAATGACACAACTATTTTTTAAAGTTTATATGTATGTTATATTTATGATTTTTAGCCTTTATTTAACATGGCTAGTTCAGCAAAAAAAAAACAATATATGCAAGATAGTAAGTGTAACAGAGAATTTCAAACTTGATGGACCGAGAAACATGGCATGATTAGAAAAAGCGACAAAGTGGTGTGTGTTGTATGTTCTAGAACAGTTGTATGTAGAACATAGTCTGTAAAACGGATTCCAGACACATTTAACCGTTTGAAGAAGCTGGTTCGTGCTATTTTAACCTTATTTTCATCTGCCCATGCCTGCGAGTCATTATTTTCAAAGATGAATAACATTAAAGACTCGCTTAGAAACTGCTTGGTAGATTACTCCAATTCAGCATGCATTCTTCTAAAAGGGTAACACATCTTATAATTCTAATATAAGTTATTTCTCATCTAATTTGCAAGAACAGAAATCACGCTAATGTTTATATAATTTGAATTACACGTACATTTCCTAATATACAGTGTAAAATGTATTTTTTTCGTAGTAAATAAAGAGTTTTGAGTTGTTTGCATTTAGTTTATAATTTTCCCAATAATCAAATCAAAATTATTTGACGGCACTTCTATACCTCACTAAACATTACTTTAGAAAAAATAGCACGTTTATCCATAAAGGTTCGTCACCCCTGTTCTAGTCGAAGCTTCAATGACGACTTAGCTCCAATCATGAGCTAACAGATGACTTAAAACTCCGACAAAGATCATCATGAAGGAAATACTTCTCATTATTTACAATTACTAGATTTGTTTTCTTGCATCATCAAATAAAAGTGAGAAACAAAAATAACTATTTAAAGGAATGCAAATAAAAATTGACTGAGGACCATCAGGAAAACAGTTAGAAAAATACCTACGCTTTCAAAGAATGCATGAAGGAAAGCTGATTTTAATGCACTGATATCCATAGTTTAAGATGCCAAGTCCGTACCATGCAATTTAACGCTAATATTATATTCTTCAATTCAAAAAATGAAAAATTTTATTGATATATCAGATTTGAATTATATTATAAGACATGCGTTTTCTATTTCAGCTTTTGGTTATCAAAAAATGGTTATTCTGAAGGAAATAAAATCGAAATTAAAAGGATAAAACATTTTTAGGAAGCATATTATAAACAGAAAAAGTTTGTATCTGGTAAGAAATTGCGATAGAAAGGCAAAAGAAGCCAATGATCCTATTTTTACTGAAATAAAGAGGGACGTCTTAAAAAAGTCTTTAGAAATCTGGTATAAGTATATGATTTTTCTAATAAATGGACAAAATTTTTTCTCAGAATCGCTATACAATTTTACTACCGGTGCTTTTAACGTACTCAGAGTTTTGTACCCGTATGATTGGTTGGTAAGTTGACAAGAATTATTGGCTCAAGAGTCCCATTTGACGAAGCTAAGTCAAACACTTTGCATTAGTATGTATTATCTACGATCTCACGATATCAGATGGAACATTATACAACCTATTTCGAATTTTTTTACGAGAGGTGGAAAACGTATTTTTAAATTGGACCAACACACATTACACTTTTCAACTACATTCAATTTATCGCTGTCTGCATACATTATACCTTGGTAAATAATGATACAGGTTTCATTTGGTTTTCAGATAACAGGTTGGATGTCTCGCCTTTTATATGGCATGTCTTCCAAAAGTGATTACAGTTGACAGAAATTGATTCCATGGTACTAAGATTACTGGATGATTGACACTTAAAGAAATAGGCTATCTTTGTAACTGACTGGCAGGTTCCCAACTTCTCTGCATTACCTGAAAGCCTTCTTGGAGGAACGTAGAAAACAATTCATAGTTCAAGTTCAAGCATTTTCTGTATGTAACTCTCTGTTATCAGACGTTCACCTACTTCAGGAATGATGTTCTTAAAATAATTATAGGTCTTATCTTATAGATTCTTTTTTTTTATCGAAAGGTGTATATTACGCAATTAATTCTTAGATGAGCTAGCACCATCTACTCCGTCTTTCTATTTTTACAAGAACCGTTTTACAAAGCTGCGAAGTGTTTGCTTCGAAATTTCTTCAACTTGCATCATGGACTGTTGCAATTTAGCAGGTAATTGGCGTCAGTTTTTTTTTCCGTTTTTTTTTCAACTGATGATATCCTAGAATCAGCACAAAGGATATTGGCAACGGACCTTACCATCCTGAACCATTGCAATTGATCCAGTTGACACCAAACAATCTGGTAACTCAATATTGTATTTTCTGCATCGCGCATTTGAGGACTTCTAAGTTCAGTTTTACTTAAGGTATCCGACTGGTTGCGACAACTTTTTAAAAAAAAAAAATGGAGATATGTGGATTTTTTTGTTGTTTTTAGATTCTTTTAGTACATTTAAAGAAAAATATGCTAAAACTAAAAAGAAAAAAATAAATTATTATAACTAAACTGGGAAATAATGGGTAAAAATTGACAAAAAATAGCATAAACGCGGTCCATTGTGTACCAAGGGTTTATGAACAAATTTTCAATTTTTCAATTCTGATCTGTTGCTATGTTATTCATTGTGGAAATGACCTTCAGGATTAGAGATATTTTAATTTTTACAAAAACTAGAGCACTTTATCTCAGTTACTATATGAAATTGCTTAAAAAAAACAGTGTTTACATTAACATAAGAGACTGTAAATTTTGTAATAAAACAGTGATTGAAAAATCTGAAGATTAAAACAATTCTACTATTATACCGAACTTACAGAAAAAATTTCAGTTAATTATTTTCAAAACTTTTTTAGCAATCGCTGACCCTATTTGATTATTTTCAAAAAAATCACATTTCGAGTAAAACGCGTTTTAAAGTGTGACATCTTGCTTAAAGTAATGGCATCTGCTTTTACTAAAACACTTGTAGTTTTGGTTCCAGAGAACGGAAAATAATAAGCTTAGAATTTTTATAAAGCTAAGAAGGTGGCCTATAAAATGAAATCATAAAAAAATTTGTCAATTTTTGGCAAAATTCACAGTTTTAGGGTAGTCGGATACCTTAATACGCAGACAATGACGTGCACAAGGATGGATTTATGCATTAACTATTATGAAAATATACGTATATTAACTATTATGCTTTATTTAATCATTTAAAAATATGTTAGAACTTGTACATTATTTTCGAATTTAGTTCCAGTGAACAGTTATGTTCAACATTTTTCAGCCCTTTTATAAGGTTTGAAAGTAATGTATATTGAAAAAAATCCTTCATTTTAAATTTCCCATTTTAGATGAATTCTTGCTGGATAAAATAGATTCCAATAAAAATATTTTTTTTAAAAACTATGATTTTAAAAACTAATATTTATTTAGCTATAGAAATATAAGCCATTTTAAAGGGGGAAAAAAGATGAAAGAAACAAAGTTAACAAGAAATTTTTTTCCAGATTAGGAGACAAAAACAAAAGAAAAAGAAAGAAAATCCCAATTGTTTTTAAAAAAATTTACTACAGTACAATTTCTTTCTTAAGTTGATTAGATATTCCTCGATTTTCTCTTAAAATGTAAATAAACATAATTCATCAATTATTCACTTAAAGTACTGAATTTTTGTAAATAAATTCTATTTAATTTATCAAAATTTTAAAAAAAAACATTTATTTTAAATGAAGAGATTCAAGTCGCCAATGGAGCGTTGCAGAAAATTATAATAGCAAATCTGATGCACAATTAATATTACCATAAAGATGCAAGTTGCTTTTAACATAACATTCATTTAAAACTAATAAAGGTTTTACAAAGGCTTTTTTAAATGTATTTTATTATACAATAATTACTTCTTTATAAAATGCAAACCATAAATTCATTTCCAGATTCACCAGAACATTTAATATTTATGTCTATTTTACGCAATACAAGAAAATTCTTTCACGCATTTTAAATATTTCAACCCTTTTATAAAATCCATGAACATTTTATTCTGATTCACTTTAATGTTCCAGTTCATTGCCCACTTTCGAGTTCGTTGCCATTTTATTATTCAACAAAATCAATCAGTTCGTTTATTCGATTCGTTTCATTCCAGTAAATTTCACAGTTAAACCACTGAAAATGTCACACGATCCCCATTAGAAAATGGAATAAATTACAATTTAACAACATACTATTTTTAAACAATTGACATTTAAGAGAAGGATATTGGAATAAATTCAGGCAAGTTATCAATGTAATTCTTAGTGGAAAACAAAGCATTCGCTTCTACGATTCAACAACAAAAAATGTTGTTTTGAATGAGTAGATCGCCAACACAATTCTAAGTTCTTTTTACATGAAGGTAATGAGAAGAAATGGAATTTCAATAACCTATATGTATTTATTAAAATGCTCAGTATTTGCTCAGTTTAATTTAGAAATTATAAAACTTCAAAAAGATAATGTTATATTTCTTTTATTTCTGCTCAATAAGTTATGCGCATAATTTATATATTTCAATTAATTTATATAATATATAATCTTCTAATTTAAAACTTTTCTAAATGGACAAAACAAAGGAGGAAAAAAAGCAAACGATTTTTTATGTAAAGTAGGAAATAATTGCTTACAAAGCTGCAGACGAATTCTTCACGGATCATTTTTTAGAATTTTTGCAGACGATAGTAATTTAAACTTAAGGAATATAAAAATAAAATTAAAAATTCGGAATGCTGATACATAGTTTTTTTTTTCGTTTTTCCGATTGATTTTTTTATTATAAATCCAATGACAGATGAAAATACTGATATTTTAAAATAAAATTTTCATGTTTTTCTTTGAATTGGTTTCAGTTTTTAACATGTACCTTTTAATTCTTCAGTAGCTGGATAATAATTAATGTTTCTTGTAACTTACACATTCTGTTGTATATCTGTCAACTGAAACAAATTTTCCGATCAATGTTTGTGCATTAAAAAAACAATCTTCGAACCACTTCTTAATTCTGGCTACATCTCCAGAAGATACAAAATTCGACTGAATCTGACGAAAGCATTTCAGCAGCCTCGTCATAACGGTTCCATCAATCATTACAGCGATGAAGCGCCTGGTGTTGCTAAAATATCTTCTTATCAGCATGGCAAGTGTATTTTTTCCCCCTACCCCCGGAACACAGCTCAAGGTAGCTAGATGCAGAAAGCTCAGCTCTCTCAGCGATTCGTTTCTTTTTGAGTCGCTGAACTCCCAAAAGTTCTTCCGGCTGATTCGTTGCACACATTTGTAACTCTGACCTGTCTGCATAATTTATTTCGTTGACACCCATGAGTCACGCTTTGTTCGTCACGGGACGTATGCGTCGGCTTGCTCTTTTATCATGTGAGGACTAATTAAATTTATATGTAGAACGCAGCATTCGAATGGTGGAATGTTCTTTTTTTAGAGTTTTGGATGCTGAGTGGTTAGTGCAACAAACGCAAAATGTAATAAAACTTTGTTGTTTATTTTCACGGTTGACATTCTCTTGACTTGTCTTAGTTCAACCGGCTGCTCTACAATGAATGACTCATTTACCTGTATATATATATATAATATATAATCATCCTTCCAATGAATGTCCATTTGAACAAATGGCAGATTATATATTACTAATTGCTTACAAAAATAATTCAGATGAACATTTTCCGAAGTTACTACGATACAATGAAAGAAAAGGAAATCTTATTACAAAATAAGGATTTGGCAACTCGTGCCACAGATTCTTGGTAATCCCAACGAAAGGGAATTTTAAGCGCCTCTTCCTTATTCAATGAGGAAATTCAAACAAAAAAGAATTCTATAATTATTTCTTTTTGCGCCATGGCAACGGTAATTCTTGTTTCGATTTATTTGTTTCCAATCGATTAATGTATGCAATGTTATCGTCTGATTTTATGTTGGTCTAGTAGTTGTTCTATATGTTACGTGCTTTGGATTGCTAATAAAATGAAGGAAGGAAAATTTGCAATTTCTGTGTTTGAATTTGAACAGCACGGACTTAAAAATAAGGAAATGTTACAAAAAGGGGAAAACCAAAAGCAATGAAGTAAATATGGGGAAAAAATCAAAACTCTCGAATAAGAACTATGATGCTGGTTCTCCTTATTCGTGAGTTCATTAAATTCTTGCATTTTTTGCTACATTTTTCTCCTTTGTTGAGGTTAAAGATATTTTTGAATTATCTCGTGTCATTTTACACGTGTGGATAACAGTGAGATACACATGTTTTTTCAATTCCTACTATTAGTTCACACTCTCTCCCTATATATTTATATATATATATATTTATCTTCTTCAAATTTTCAAGTTTATAAAATACATTTTAAAACACTCAATTGAGCTGAAAGATTAATTGCATGACAATACAGTAATTTAATTATAATTAATAAAAATTAATTGATTAGAAATAATTATTCAAAGAATTACTATTACAGACACGTTGGCATCATTTTTGGCGACTTAGCGACCATTTGGCGACTTGTGTCAAAACTTGAAAAGGTTTTTTTCCCCTCACACTTTAAAGCGCTCGTTTGAGCTGAAATTTTCTATACACTATTGTTGGGGGTAACAATACGATAAATTAATTAAAATTTTATTAAAATTAATGTACTTAAATTAATTATTTAAAGAATTACAGATACAGCCACGTTGGCTTCATTTTTAGCGACTTGGGTCAAAACTCGAAAAGATTGGGGATAATAGCCTTTGCTGCTCCATATCCCACAACTGAACTGAACTCGAAAAGATTTTTTTTCTCACGTTTCAAAGCATTTAGTTGAACTGAAATTGTATATACAAATTGTTTTGGATGACAATACGATAATTAATAAAAATTAATACAATTAATAAAAATGATAATTAATAAAAATTAATTGCCACTTAATGTTGTGATTCTATCAATCATGTGTATATACATATTTATATTAATTGTAACTCTTCAATAAAAAATAACTAAATCAAGTTTTTTTTTGTTGATCTATGTGGGAATTGATTAATTTTTTTTATTTATGTTGCATGTTTTTTATCAACTTTGTTCAACGTTTTAACAGGTAACCAGCTCTTGAATGTCTCTTTCGTACATGTGCTATACTAAAGAATTCAATTTTAAGGCTTCTATCTTGCGTCCATTTTAAATTCTTCAACTTAAATGGTAATTGCTATGGAAATTATGCTTCTCTCGTCAAGTCTCAACTAGTGTATCTATTTGAATGCAATTAAGTGCATCCAAAAGAAGGTTTCTCCTCAGGAATAACATTTTCCCACCGATATTTGAAAATTTTACTAAATATTTCTTAGTATCCGAAAAATTCGCAAATGAATTATTAAAATAGGAATAAGAATATTTTAAATATTGAAGAAAAAATGTAATTCGAAAGAGACCGTTGCTTTTTCGGATGTACTGTATTGAATTGAAATCGATTGACTAATCTAGGGTCGAGGAAGATTTACCGCAGGATTATAACGTTACATTCACAAATTCAAAATGGTTGACAGACGGGAAACTTAAGTTTCGGATAACATTCCGCAAATCTAAAGGTCCGTACAAAAAAAATAAGAAGAGAGAGAGTGTGTGTGTTGTTCACAGAAACATTTAAACAAAGGAGAATTGTCGAAACATGTTTTTCCCTTCAAATTCCGTGAAGTACTTTAATTCGCTTGTACCAAGCAAATAGAAATGTTAACTCCTTAGTTTTCCACCAGGTGGCGCCGTAGGTGGTTTTATTCAGTAGATACTTGTAGTAGGTGGTTTTATTCAGCAGGTGGTTTTATTCAGCTACTTGATTATGTCTAGACACTACTTTTATGAGTTTAGCAGCAGCTGTTCGAAAGTTAAGAAAGTGGCAAAACACTGGCGTAGCTAACTCTCAAGGGGCCCTGTATCAAAATTACTTCGGAGCCCTTTTTTAGATATAGAAGCCTTGTCAGTGGGACTGTAATTAAACTTTTTGGGACACCTGTAGTTTGGAATCCCCGTATAATTTATACGGTGGTAGCTACGCCCCTATGGCAAAGATTTTAGGGGGCCTACTGTATATATAAATCCACCTTATTAAAATTTATTATGAGAAAAATGTAATAATGTTTTACAATTATTATTTTATAGTTATTTTGTGCCACCTTTACCATTAGTAATACTTTACCATCCATTATTTTCAATCACTTTGTTTATTTAATCAAACATTCTTGAATAAATCTTTATTATGGTATAAACATATTAGCTTTCACATGTAAATATTCGTAAAATTAAATTAGCGCTACTCATCGAATAAGAATCAAGTTATCGCTACAATATTAGATTATTAACCAATAATAGCTACACTATTAGCTAAAAAACTTATTAAGAGTGAGATTACTAGATTATACACAACCAGATATAAGAATAATAAGTTTCATATTTCTACAAAAGTTAAATTTCCATATGAAAATGTACTGAAGATAAAGCATTTTTTGAGCATACAAAGAAGAATTAACTATACAGATCATAAAAAATGAGCATCTGTTAGAACTAATCTCTGAAAATACACAGGAATACAAAAAATAGCTTCTCTAAAAACGGTACTCTCTTCCTGTCCCAACCTGAGTACCGCCACGGGAAAAAAACAATGTTTACAGTTCTCCTTCGTTCGTTCGCAAAGCATTGTTTTATTTCTCTGCTGGAGAAGGCTAAAATAGCAGGTGAAAGCACACTATTTCAGTCGTGGCATGGACTGAAAAATGTTGTGTCACTGAACTTTTTCGATTTCTGACCCGTTCAAAAAAAGAAGCCGCGTGTAATCGATGAACACAAAGATGCCGCCCGGTTGTGTGTTCACCACGTGCTCCTGTAAGTGACAACCTCGAAATTTCCCTTAAAGGTCCCTTATCTTGGACCGTCGCCAGCTGCTTATTGGGCAAGATTAGAGTTTCTAAAATTTTTGGAACAGTACATTGGTTCCTTAAAAGCATACATACAGAAAAAAATGTTCAGTACCTGGGGGGTCCCTCCCAATTAAACTATATGCTTAAAATGGATTTTGCTTTTGGTGTATTGGTATAAATGCTTTTTGAAATGAAGTTTTCAATGAAAAGTATACGAAATCAAAAACGATTTTAATAAATGCCAAAATATTTTATTGAGTTCATAAACATTTACAAACAGTGATATCTTACGACATCTTGAGGCCTTATGCAAAAGTAGGTTTCCATTTTAAGTAACGTTTAAGGTTTAAGGTAACGTTAAGTAAGTTTATTACGTTGTCAAATACTGATACAAATGCAGTGGCATAACGGGGAAGATTTGGCCCCCCTGCAAAGTCAGGTTTTGGGCCCCCAAGTTGGATTTTATAAAGAGCAGGTACTTGGCGGCAGTCAGGCTTTGGGCCCCTCCCCCCCGCAATGCGGGGGTGTACGTTACGCCACTGTACAAATGGCAACCCATAACTAAAAATATGTCTTACTCACAAACCAACTGGACTGACCACCATCTTTTGATTAAATGAGTAAGGATATATATATATAGTGTAAGATGGTAGGTTTAGGCATAGACATGGAAGACGGACATGACATAACATAGTCTAGCCACTATTGCCAGTTGGCATAAATTCAGAAAACTCCAAAAATCACAGTTTTTCTAAGAATATTTCCGGGAATAACACTTGACGATTAAAATTATTCGGATTGTAATTTTATTATGATCGAGACGAGAACAAGACAAGACCCTGTTCCTGGGCTCATTTGGTCCATGCTTTACGATGTTTCTTTATGAAAATATGACTTTTTTTTACCAATTGGGGCCTTTTGGATACATGACGGGATTTCATTGGAATCTTTTCAGCCATTTTAGAATCAAAATTTATTTCACAAAATTTGTATGAATTAAGTAATTTTAAAAGGTTCTTAGACTTGAACCTTTTACATAAAATGACCTTATTACTATAGTTAGAAGTTATTTCAATGACAAATTTGATCGTATTGTAGCAGGTTATTCCGTGAGGATTCTCTCTTAAATTAACATGGGGTACTATTCTTTGAAGAGTTTCACTTACAGTTAGCTGCCACAGTAGACATAAATATGCAAATTAGGTTCTAAATGATAAAAGTAAGTGAGAAAATGAGAGAAAAAGATAGGTGTGGAAAAAATATACACGTTAGTAAGCTGAAAAGTTAGCGATTAGTTTTGAGGAAATTTGCAGTTTAAAAATTAGATTTGTCAACTAGAGTACTCATCATTTATGTCCAAGCACTTAATGGTGTTAATAGTGAAGTTTATTTAACAAGCCTAATTGATCGTTGGACCCAGGCCACACCATCGTATTCTCGGGAGCTTCTGTGATTTTGTGGAAACAAATATGCAGAATGTCTGCAATCTTTCGGGCAAATCAGTTTTTGATTTATTTCAATATTTTTTAATCGTCCTCATAACTCTTAAGTAGAATCAGTACATAAATAAGTACAATAGCTTGATCATTTGTGTTAGTGGCTATTGCTAGAGTTCTGTGTCATAAAACATCTACTCCTGTCGTAAGGACGGGTTCTAGTAACAATCTCTCTAGAGCGGAATCCTAGGAATATGTTGTTTTGACTGCGGAAGGACAGCTGCAGTATAACTGTAATGTAGTTCAGAGTACACTTCAGTCCGATGATTAAATATTTTACACATGCTATTTGATTAAACACATTCTAAATTTTTTTTTATATAGTTAGACAGTTGTTGATTAAGAAATAGATTATTTATGTTAAATTATTCAAATCATCTCACTCTAAGATCATCGTGAATAAATAACATCTTCTAGCTTATTTTCTATTTATTTTGATCGAGTAATAACGCTCATGATATTGTGTCATATACAAGAGATGGCTGCAGGTGAGTAGATCCCTTAAATAAAATGAAAAATGATAAAGATATGCCCGTAACTGATCTGTGTGAATTATTTTCTCTATTGAACAGCCGATAAGGCCAACGAACGGTTGGAATTGGAATAATTATGCGGGAGCTTTTGTTAGATTAGCTCTTCCGTATTAATTTTAAGATATATCTTCTGATGCAATATGTTCACGGTGTGAGGTTTTTCACTTCCCAGCTGCAAAACCTGCTTTCTTACACAGGTAGCATAACACAGTTCACATCCCCACGTGCACCTCTAAATATTGTGGGGTCTTTTAATCTGACATCATCCCGACAACCGATGGCTGTGAGAAAAACACCACTACACCCACAAGCCGGAAAGTGTTGACAAAAATCTGAGGTAAAAGAGAAGTACCACACACCCCACCCCAACAGAGGAAAAGGAGTCCATTTGAAACACCAAGAAGAACAGTTGTGTTTACGTCCTCTCTCACAAATAACAGATTCTGTAGTATTGAAATTATCAATAGTATGAATAACTTCTATTTATACGTAAAGAATTTTTTAATAGCTGTGAACGTAAATAAATCAATTATTTAATTTCTTAACTCTCACGCTACCATTAATTTTCCCAGACGTCACAACGGGTGCAAGTAATATTGCCAGGTTTTAGGGGTCTCCATATATTTTCCTTCAATGGCTTAAAAATTTATGATTTGCTGGAGTACGTTTTTTTCTCGAACTTTTATCTGTAATGGGGTTGTGTGCTGTGAGAAAAGCATGGCGGTGGCTTCAAATTTACCCAAGGATTTAAAATTAAAATATTTTTTCATTAATTCCATGCGCAATTATAAATAAATGATTGATAACATCTTCAGAATTTAAATGATAAAAGAAAATTTCATTAACTTATGCTGCAGCAGGTTTGAACAAAGCACTAACTGCAGTTATTTCGCTTAGTGTTGGATACCATATTCCCTAATTCGCATTCGGTTTACTACTTGCTGAAAAATTATTGAAAGGAGGGAAAGTGTCGGGTATTTTTGGTAATCAGCTAATCAGGAACTGTTCCTAGGGGAGAAGGTGTTAGGAGAAGAATTCTTGAAAATTGAGTTCTGAGTGCGGGAGGCATTTTTTTAAAAATAAAATGTCCCGCATTTTAGTTTTTAAAAATACAAGTGTTACCATTTTACCAGTTATAATGGTTCAATTTATCTAGCAAGAAATACAACCAGGGAGAGTAATTTCTTAGTTAATATAACTTTTGCCAAAAAACCAAGTTATTCTGCATCTCGATAACTTTTTGAACTATTTTAAAAATTAAGAAAGTCCACAAAAACTTTTTTACACATGGTGTATGAATGTTGTTGTTGTCTGTCCTTCCCGAAGGTAAGGCAAAAAAGTCCCGAGACAGGTTGACTGTCTGAGAGAGCATGAGACAGGTTGACTGTCTGAGAGAGCATGAGACAGGGTGACTGTCTGAGAGAGCGTGAGACAGGTTGGACTTCTATATGTAGGCCTGTAGTTTGCCGTAGCCTTGAGCACCAAACAGGTTGTGACGGATCTATACGTATCCTTCCACTAATCCTCTTGAGAAATCTTTGGGCTATCATTCACAACTAACCCTTTTGGAAGAAGAAACCGTGATATGCAGATTAGGTCAGTTATATATATAGTATAGGTTTCCTAGCTAGGAGATCAATAGGTGAATAGATAAATAGAGGGATAGATGGAGTTGCTTGGAGTTTGAAAGATAGAGAAGCTGACGATAAGGAAAGATATCTACCGATCAGGTATTAGTTACATTGATAGCGCGTTTCGGGCATTAAATAGTTGAAGATATTTAAGCGACGATTGGTCTCCATAGCTAAATTGTAAATCAAATATTAGAGTAGTAGATTGATCTATAAAAGGAAGATCAATTTTACAGAAGTCTTCTCAGAATTCGTGTCTCTCGTAATTTAATCCTCTCTGCTCTTTAATGGAACATCTCATCTTATTTGAATACTTGAATTATGTCTGTTAATATGGCTGAGTAAATAGTTAAAAAGTATTATGGCGAGTCGTCCTTCACTTCCTCCTACATCTCTAGCCGGGTCCGAGAGTAGGTCCCGAATGTTACAAGGTGACAGTGCGATTTAGCTCGGTTCCACCCCAATTTAGAGGGGGAACACCCAGGGTTGTCAGGGGCCTCCCATCTCTCTTCCCTTTCCACCAACCTCACGAGAGAACTTGCGGCTGACGGCTGTTTACAGTACCCCCATGGCACAAAGGCACTATCCATTTATAAACATCCATGTCTTTTCCGAGATTCGAACTCAGCGTTGCTAACCACTACATGAATGTTATATCAATGATTTGATAAATATTTTTTGGATTAGAAGCCAACCGTCGCATTTTTCCTTAACACGAAATTTCTACTCATTTTAGAACATTGTCCAGTATCAGGAAATTTTCAGCTTGTATTTCTATGTACAAAATAGATTCATAAATCATGTTTGATACAATTCCCGATAATACATTGTTTTTGCACCAACCCTAAGAAAACGATCCACGTGCCCAACGACGACATCTCGTCGTGCTGTGAGGTAGAAATGTTGCTCTCCATAGGTGTAAAGTTCTATTTTAACTGTTATTCTCGTAGTTGTTGTCTCAGCATTTGCTAGCTGTTTCGGTCTCAAAATGCGAAACAGGTGTTGCGATTATTTTTGTGGGACTTTTGGTGCCTTTCTCGTACACTTCGTTTGGTTCCTGTTTTCAATGAAAAATCGAAAAGTAAAAAAAAAGGAAAATGTCACTAAAAAAAAAAAATAGAAGGAAATTTTTTGCTTGTTTGACGTCATCCATCAAGCATTATAAGATCTTATTGACCCAAATATTTGCTCCAGAAAGTCTTGTAGACAAAACAGACGACTTCATATTCATCAATCGAAAACGGCGCCAAAAGAGCTGCCAGCGACCATGTTGGCGACAAGCCAGAATCATTCAGCAGAGCGCCAAGTCTTGTTATCACTGGGAGCAAAGCGCCAAACATTAGTCTTTTTTTTTTGTTCATTTTGAGTTACATTATTCAAATAACATTCACCTAATCCTTGAAATTTTTTCATTTATTTTTGTGTTTATGAAGTGTGATTTCTGCATTAATTCCTTTAGTTAGCTTAAACCTTACTTAGTACACGTTAACTTCAAGCACAATATAACGTTCTCAATATAATTTTAGTCTGTCTTAAGAAGTATAAAGTGTCCGTCAAAAAGGGAGGTTTATACAAGCTTCTGACATATTAGAATGACTGCAGTTATGAACCGATTTCTAACAGACCTTACTCTTATAACTTCCTAAGGATTTAACGATGGCTCATAATTATATGATATTATTCCGAAAGCAGACATTGGTTAAAAATTGGAAGAACTGATTTGAAAAATTTTGAATCAATTCAGAATACCACAGTTGGTGGCCTAAAGATGGTCCTTCAATTACATATTCCTCATCAATGCTTTAATGATTCAAAGCATTGCGGATCTGCAATGTTAAGGGCAGCATATGTAGCATTATGATAAGACTATGAACTAAATAAGATTCTGAAGGATGACCGTAGAGTAGTGTGTGTGACACAATGCCAAATATATATTTCAGCTTTATTTTCAATTAATATATAGCCATCGGATATAGACTGAAAATGGTATTTCAAATATCTTGATTAGGGAAGAGATGAAAATCAGAATAACAAATAAAATATGTATTTTCTTTCCCCTATTCAAAATCAATATGATACTCGTAATATAATTTGAATGATATGGAAATTTTCTTGAAAAAAGGCCCATTGTGAACTACAATAACGGGAAAACAGACCTACCTGCAACATTTGACATATCACCTAAGTTAAGTACAATTAACAAGAGTGTAAGCCAAGGTTCAGTTCTAAAAGCCACAAGCTTTCTATAATGAATCCATATATTTATATAATATTATATATCCTTATGGAACTTATATTATCAATATGATAATATAAGTTTATAATGTAGAAATTATTTTGAGAAAATGGCCCACTGTAAACTATAATAGTATGAGAATAAACCTTATTGTAACATTTGACCAAGACATGACATAGCGTCTAAGTTAGGTACAATTAGCAAGAGTTTGTAAACCAAGATTCAGTTCTAAAAGCCACCAGCTTTATATTAATGAATTTATTAATCAGGGAAAAACACAGGGACAGTGGAATATACATTTTATATTAAACACTAAATATATTAGAAAGTAGTAATCAAAATGATCTGATGATTAATAAGATTCATCCAGAATGAACTGTTGTCACCTATTACAGTAAAAAAGGTTTCCCCAAAGTAAACAAACTGGGACCGAATGACTTGTAACCTGTTCTAATATATGCTGCTTCCACCTTCTGCTTTGTACAGTGTATTAACTCGTCGTGGTACTGATGTAATAAGCTTCTGTCCTGTCTTTACAGTGACTTCAGAACATGCTTCGTGAAGTGATATTTCTTTGACGTTTGTTGCAAGGTTATTCAACTCTCTTAAATGCCTTCCCAGTTCATCTCATAGATTTTTGATTACACTGATATCTGGACCGCGGTTATGGTTAAACCAGGAGTGTAAATTGGCACGATGGGGAGTAGCACTGTCGTCCTGATTTGTCCCATCACCATCTGGAAACCAATCTTCCATTAATGCTTTAACAACTATTTCTATATTAGACAAGTACCATTTTCAGTTCTGTGTTACCCTTTAGAGCAGGGGTGGCCAACCTTTTTGGGAAGAGTGCCACTATCTGATTCAAAAAAGTTATGCGCGCCACTTTAAACTTTTGCAACAAACAAAAGAATATAGAAAAGTGAAAAAAATGTTACTTGCAGGCTTATTATGAAATTTTTATCCAAATAGCACATACTTTGTGCAAGTCTTAGTAGTGGAAGTTTAAAAATAATATAATAAATAAGACAAAAGTATGAGCTTAAATTTAGTTGTTGAAATTTTCTTTTCAGTTTCAATCTCAATTAGGTAAGAAAAAAAATAAAATGAGTAACCAGAAAAATTTAATTCTAAATAATTATCAAAAAATCAGTACTTTCTTAGTGTAGTTTTTTATTTCGTAGATTTTTTACCGAGTCATCTACATTAGATCAGTTCTCGAAAATGCTAACAGAATCGGATTGTTCTAGGTGTGCATCATTTTCTCTTTTTTCCTCCAAAATCGAGACAAAAGAACCAAAAGTGTGTTCACAAAAGAAGATATAAGATCAATCAGGATTGGAAAAGAGAACAATCTTTTCCTTGTAATCTTAAATTTAAATTATTTAAATCTCTAGTAGTGCCGGCAAGAAAACCTAAATCTTAAAGTCTATATATATATATATATATATCTGCATTCTTAAGAAGCAAGTATTCACTAGGCAGTTCATTGTTTTCTTCCATATACTTTAAAGCACACTCCCTCAAATTCCAGAATCTTAAGAATGTACTTCCTTTGGAAAACCAACGCACACAATAAAGACATACTACATCCGTTGTCTACATCATAATAATTTTCTATTGTTATTTAATTAAGCATATTTAAAATAGATTTTGATGTTTATTTTGTCTGAAACCACGACCTGTCAAAAAACAGAACAAAAATTAGTATTTATTATTACCTTTTCATATTTTTTAATCTTTCAATAAGTCTTCGCGTGCCACTCTTGCATCTCTGCCATGCCAAACTGGGGCAAGCGTGCCGCGGGTTGGAATGAACAAATTTCATTTCAACCAAATGTTTTCCAGATCATTAATACTTTACCTCCAGTATCGGTTGTATGCAATGTGGATGAAAAGCTACCGATGTATTCCCGACGAATTCTTTGTCTGCCATCATTTGTAAAGAGTGTAAAATGACTCTCATCGGTCCATACAACTTTTTTACACATTTCTACGTCCCAAGTTTTGCATTCTTTAGACTCAAGCATAACGATTTTTCTTCGATTTAAAACTGACAAATAGGTTTTCTTGTTCATCGTCAACTTTTAAGCCGAAGAAATTTAAGTTCATCTCATATTATTGTGTGAGATATCTTTGTTTCCGAGTTTAAACTGAACGTTTTTGTAATTTGTAGAGTAGTTAATCTTCTGCTTTCCCTGTTTCTCTTTACAATCCCTTTTAATTGTCTCGGGTCAATGTCCCCTAGATGATTAAGCTTTTATGCTACCTTTAGTTAAATCTGCTTGATATATCCTTATTACGCTGCTGTTTGATATTCTGTTTTTGGAATTTCAGATACTTTCACTCCATTTTTTTCGCAGGAAACCATCTGCCCTTTTTAAAAACTTACTAATAGCTTTTGTTGATGGCACCATATACCAAAAACAATTAGATTTTTAACGTTAAAACAATCTTAACTTTAAATGATAGAGTTGATAACTTTTTGACAAGTTCTTTTTCTAATTTAAGGAAGAAGAAAAATAAAAATAAGGGGTAGGTGACAAGTCATTTGACCATTATGTTTATGTAAAATCATTGAAAGTTTGTTATAAGATTTTAGACATTCACTCTGAGAGATAAATAAGAGTATCTGGTGCATAGCAATTCAATATCAAGGTAATAAACATGTCTTTTAAATAACGAAGTACCTTCAGGGGGGGGAGGATAATAATGGAACAATTTCTTAGTATTTGTATTTTCGGAAAAGTGGAGAATATCGCGTTTAAAATGTATTTTGATCGCTTTACAAACAAAATGTACATGTTTCAAGTTTTAATTTCAGATTAGCTATTTTTTCACAAAAATTACCAAACTGACCGACAAATTGAAAATTCAATGCTAACAATTTCTTAGAAACATTTAGACGGTGATTTTAAACAAAGTGAAATCGACAACTTTAAATTTGCCTAGTTTCAAATAGCAGAGTCAATGACTACAAATTGCATGTGCTAGCTATAAGATCAATTCCTCAATTACAAAAATTTCTTCTATTTAACTTTTAAATGTGGCCCAACCAAAGCTGCACAAGAGTAAAGATATCTGGGCGTGTTTGTTTCTGGCAGTGACTGGAGGTTTCTAAAAGCAAATAACAGCTAGAAAAAAGTTCTGTTAAGGACCTTGCTGCAGCGTCTGTAGCGAAAACGTCTTGTCAAACTTAAAAACCAATACTCTAGATCAGCAGTTCTTAAATTTTCGATCGCCGAGCCCTCCTCCCCTTTATATATCAGCGTGACATCGCAGATCCCCAAGATTTTTTAAACATCCCTCTCCGACAATATTCGTGATCAAAATACAAGTTCTGGTGGATTTTTTTCATTGGGGACAATTTAGTAATCTAGTCTAGTATGGCACATCTTTTAATTTTTCCATGTGGCCTTTCAGAGTCTACAACAGAGGGAAATCTCAACATTGCATAAGAAACTCCCCGAACCTCCAAGAAAAACGCTGCGAACACAAGGGGTCTGAGGACCAGTGGCGTAACGTACACTACCGCATTGCGGGGCCCAGAGATTCTGAGGGGCCCAAAGCTTGACTGACGCTATGTACGTATTTGGATTTAGGACCCTAAGCTTGAGTTTTCAGGGGGCCTTAATATTCTCCGCTTCGCCACTGGCATGGACCATAGCTTAAGAACAGCAGATGTAGATGTTTTGCATTCGACAATTGGTTGCATACATTATTTCGTATGCACATTCTGTAAGAGAATTATTTCAT
>BMAO01017949.1:0-19519 GCA_019973975.1 Trichonephila clavata
TATGCTGAAAAAAGAACAGAAAGTATAAATTTTTCAAATTACAAAATTTCACTACTATTTTAATTCTTGAAGTAAAATTGTGAGAATTTTTTGAAATATTCGACACGGGGGGAAAAAAGTTTCATGCAATTACACATTATTTTAAAGTAAACTATAAGTTTTATGAAAGAGAACAAAAATTTCGATACTGATAAATATTTTAAATGAATCTCAGAAATGCATTGAATGCATTTTAATTTTTAAAAAAAATATATTAATTTAAATCCATTATCAATAAATACTAATAAAAAAAATTCTACAGATAGCTTTTGAAACGTTTGGATGTTTGATTAAACATATATAAGTGTTAAAAATCCACTTTTGGGGGAAAACCTAGGTATATGCTAACATTCACTGAAAAAAACATTCAAAAAGAAAATAATACTATTTGAAAAAAACATTTAGTTTTTTTAATTTTAATTTTATAGTTTTTCATTCCACTCTGTGTTAAAATTATTTAAACACGTATCTGCGAAAAAAATTATATTATACAAAACTAACTTATTAATTATTTTTAATAAAATTGATTAAAAATGCTCATTTATCAATTAATTGTGACATACCATTTGCTTACATAATGGCAGCACTGAAAATGAAGTAAATTTCAGATCAGTGGGGATGCAGCAAGTGAATTCAATCATTGAAGAAGAGAGAATTAATTTACGGGTCGGAAAAATAAGCAGAAATGAACAAAATCGAATTGTTGAAAAAGATAGAAATTACTTTGAATGATTAAAAATCAGAAAAAAACCTTTTTTAAGGCAAAAAAAAAAAAAAAATGAAAAGTACATTAAAATAACAGAGGATCATGTTAAAATAAGTATTTATCAGTAAAATTAATTTACGTGGGAAAAATTAGCAGAAATGAAAAAAAAAGAGATCCCACCGATTCGAACTCGCAAAGACACGATCTGCTTTACGGTGTAAATGAAGCGAAGCGCGCTTGCCGACTGTGCTACCGGGACCCGTAGCGAAAAATGAAAATAGGCCACAATAACGAATGGGAGGACAAAAAAATAATTTTTTCACTCGCATTTTTTTTTTTTTTTACTCGCCAAAGTTACTGATTTCCCCCTGTTTAAGGCAGAATTTTTTTAGTGTAACCCTTGAGTTAGATTCGGTCGAAGGCGAAACAGGTCAACTGTCTTTGGCGCAAAGCTAAATTTCGACGCCAATGTTTGGCTAAATGTAAAATCGCGTATTTTAAATTATTTTAAAGATCATTACCTTCATTTTAAGGGCATAATTTTTACGTTAATGCTCTCAAACATCACCAACTATTTGCAAAAATAACATACTTTGAAATAAAAAAATGTACAAATTACTACTTTTTAATTTATTTCTCAGAAAAACATAAGTTTACGAAAATCACAATTTTTTTTTTTAAAGCCGTAATTTTGAAGCAATTTTTCAATCTTTATATATGTGTTACGGATAATATTACTGTACACACGGAAAAAGGGTTTTGTGAGATTATCTTCATAAATGACGAAGTTATTCAATGTGAAGTAAAAATTAAGACTACTTTTTAAAAATTCTTTAAAAAAAAAGTTTTGGGAATTTTATTTTTTAAATGAATGGATCTAAAAGAGAAAGGCTTGAAGTTAATTAGTGTAGAATATTGATTTAATAACACGAAAAGTAATTCATACCCAACGATTTAGAAATAATTTTCATAAAAACGCATCAATTTTAACACTATTTTAAAAAATTCGAAAAAAATATAAAATACCGTTATTTTACAAAAAAAATTATACCGTGTCGTGACGAAATAAATTATCTTTCCGATTCTGTAATTATTTTTTGTCTAATTTCGACACCGAAAATTAGATGACAATTTTAATTATGGTGGAAAACGTAAGATTACCGCTCGGCCGAAACGAAAGGGAAGTTCCGCCAAGTAAACAACCGGCAGGAGTAAAACAATTAGGCGTTTTAAGGTTTTTAATTAATATGTTTTTAACTAATTACAATATCGGAATATAAATGGGCAATACGGCTTCCCCGGAAAATTCCCGATCTTTTGGTACCTTCCGCGACTTTCTGCGTCGTACGGTTCGTGAGAAGATAGACGCACATACATACATAGATAGATAGATAGATAGATAGATAGATAGATAGATACGTTTGTTTACCTTCGAATTTTAATAGTGTAAGATACACTAGTAAATACACTTACCTATAAATAATCTTGAAAAAAAAACTTTTCACATGGAATATATCATTAATGAGGCAACGTACTGATTAGGTTCAAATTTTGAATCTTTTGCAATTGTGATGATATTATTTAAACTATTAATTACATTATTTTTATGCAGTAAAATTAAATATATGCTATGGTAAAAACAACAAAAAATCAAACAAAAGTTTTAAACTAAAAAATAACATTTTACATACTTTGAATGCTAAAATCTTTATGAAAATAATTTAAACGAATAACGTAAATAAATAGAACTTTTCTTCAAATAATAATTATGGAAGCAATTAAACATGTTCATAAAATGTATAGAGTATAAAAAAAATTAATTACAAGAATATGCATGCACAATATAATATTCGGATCAATAATTGAACATTTAAATAAATAAATCAGAAAAATATAAATATATAAAATAATTTATTTGGCCTTAAATTTCTTTATTTTTCGGTTATCCTTGACAGTTAGAATTTCTTCACTGCGTTTTTTTAAATAATTATTTAAGCATATATTCCCGAATGTAATGAATATTTTTTTAAAATATGAAAATGCAGGTATGTTACAATTCACACAAGGTGAATGAAACAAATACAAGACATTCCACAACTCATGTAATTCCAGATATGCTTGTGTTATGCTCTTCAGCAAGATAACTGCAATCAACTTTAAGAAACTTTGATTCAAATGTTTTCGATATTAACAAATTAAAAATGAAATATTGTGTTGAAATGACTTTCATAACAATATCTGTGGGCATTTTTATAAACCTCCTCTATCCAGAAGTCTCAAATATTTTGTCTCTGACAATTTCTGAGTCGAAATTAATCTGCTTGTCTAAAACAAATGTATATTTACAATTGGAGCATTCGAATTTTATATTGTTCACTCAATAACTCGCTATGTACATTAAAACTTGATACTCTTCTATTGAAATATCATCTGATTTATATTTGTAGTGTTTAATATTTCGTTGAAATCCTTAATATCTACTTTAACATTAAATATCTCACCTGAATGATTTGAAATTAAATTTTTTAGTGAAATAGTACCATATTTATCCGAGTGCAAAAGTTAACACACTTTTAATGCGCAACTTTTTTTCAGCTTGCAAAATTTCCTGCACAAGTAACATGATCGGAACATTTGTCTGTATTGCCCAAATCTAGCTTCTAAATTATCAGTTTGGAACTTTCCAGTTAAAACATATTTGAAAATCTGCTCCGTCAAAAGATACTTTTAGTTCTGGGATGGTGTTTATTTTGTATGTCTCAAAGCAAAAAATGCTTCCTCGCTGAAACAACCTTCTCGTTTATTTTGTTTTAAATTTTTCCAGCAGTCCAGCCACTGAACAAATTTTGAAAAAAAAGTGAATCTATCATCATCTATTGATGAAAAAGGAACACTGTCTTTCAATTTTTAAGATTTTGATCCTTAGTTGGATTTTTAATATTCATTATTTGTCAGAAATCTAAAATAAGTTTGATGAATATTGCAGTGTCCCTAAACACATTTCTGGGTAGCCTAATTTATCTTGTAATATATTAAGTGCAGTCACATTGCTTTCTTCAAAAACTTTTAAAACTAATTTAACATTTTGTTTTTCAAAATTTGTTGGTTTCAAAGCTTTTAAACATAATTTAGGAGCTTATTTTTCTATATTGTTCATTTCTTTGTTATAAATTTTAAATAATGATGAAAAAGATGCTTTTCGGATTTGAGAAAATTCTGAAGGATCAGAATACATTAAAAAAGAATCAGCATCTTTCTGATTCAACCAATTATTTTGTATAGATTTGATAAGATGTACTGAATTAAAAATAAGATGTAATTTTTTTGTATTATTAGTTGGATTCTGAATAACATTCTTTATGGTATCATTACACAATTTAGAAAAACAATTTCTATTTACTATGTTATTATCATTTATAATACAAACAACTGAAAAACCTACCTTTTCCATTAGTGACAAAACTTCTAAAGTCATAGAATGCAAATCTTCAGCATTCATGTTCTTTACATGGTTCAATGATACTATTTCTTTACTTTTACTCAATAAAGAAGAGTATAAAAAACATTGAATCGTAGTAGCTGCAACTCCTTTCTCTGTAAGTCCTACAATTTTATTACACTTATATGAAATCGCTGATTTGATGAAAATTTCATCAATTTGTAATATTACGTGTTTCTCGTGGTCTTTTAGTTCTTTACACCTACCTCGTAGATAATTTTCATTCGCCAAAGTTGACAAAACCTGGAGTAACATTTAATCCAGATGCAACTATCTGTAATTGTCTCAAACTTGGAAGAATTATATTCCCCTTATCCCTTACATAGGAATAGCATGCAGTAGATTTAATGTACATGCAGAAAGAAAAAAACATTAAATTACTGCTATACTTACGGCCATGTTTATTTGAATTTAATAATTTCATTTGCTCTAAACTAAAATTTGCCGCCTGAAAATTTTCAATGTACTTCTCCCATGACTGAATAGCCAAAACATGATCAGGAACAGAATTAATAGAACAGATTTCTTCAAAGACATTTACTGTATTAAGAATATTTAGCAATTCACTAAAATATGTTAATCTAGGAGAATTAAGAATTTTTCCAATAGAAGGTAGACTTAATTGACGATTATTATTAAATATAACAATAGAGAGATCTGTATTTATTTTCAGGGATTTTAAAATAGAAGGACAATTTTCACAATTAATAAAAAGAAATATTATGCAACTTTCACAATCATGTTTTAGAACATAGGTTCCCAAACTTTTTTGTCTCATAGACCCCTTGCCATGTTTTTCGGTTTGGGGTAGACCCCTGCTTAATTAATATTGAATTTTTGCAAATTTATCAACTTAAATGTCTTTTTGAAAGCTGGTACTACTACTTTAAAAGAATTAAATTTCTAACTGTAATGAAGTATAGTATTTAAAATTTAAAAAGCCCATGTTAATTAATTAAATTAAAAGTTAATTAATAAATAAACTATCTAAAAACAAACAAATTATTTTAATGAGAGGAATGAATCTCTAGAGCACTAGAATATCAAGTTTTCAACATTGGAATCAATCTTGTGTGGTTTAACCTCAAATTTCTTCTGTTAGTGTCCATTTTCTTTCTTTCTCGTTTTGGAGATCGACAACAGTGCTGAAACTCCTTCAAACTAGGAAAAGCAATGAAAAACTTTCTCCTGATATTCCATAAGTCGGGACAAATAACAGGTTTGACTTTTTGATGCCAAGATTGCTGGCATCCGTTTTTAAACTTTAACACTTTCGTTAGTGCTTATTACGATCGTTCCTATTGTAATGTGATCTTTTTTTCCTATATGACCATATAAATTCATTGCCTATTGTTGTATTGCCACAGTCAAAGCATTCTCAAACCTGGTTTCAAAATCTGAATAAAAGGCATTTAAATGTTGAATGTAGGTTAAAACATTCTGACAGATTGTCTGTGACAAATTTTAAAAAAATTGGACACCTCCAGTATTATACTTCCTTAGCTTGACTCGGGAAAGAAAAGCTGCAATGGTTCTTGCTTTAATAAAGTTTATGCTGTCATCTTGTAAATGCAAACTTCGTTTACAATGCTTTAACACTTTCGTTAGTGCTTATTACGATCGTTCCTATTGTAATGTGATCTTTTTTTCCTATATGACCATATAAATTCATTGCCTATTGTTGTATTGCCACACAGTCAAAGCATTCTCAAACCTGGTTTCAAAATCTGTATAAAATGCATTTAAATGTTGAATGTAGTTTAAAACGTTCTGACAGATTGTCTGTGACAAATTTTAAAAAAATTGGACACCTCCAGTACTTCTTTAGCTTGACTCGGGAAAGAAAAGCTGCAATGGTTCTTGCTTTAATAAAGTTTATGCTGTCATCTTGTAAATGCAAATTAAGTTTAGTAAATTAATCTGTTAAAAAAGGTAAAATTTAGTTTCTACTTGATTATGATTTTTTTTAAATTAAAGTCACGATCTAGTTTAATGAGAGTCACTATCATAGACCCCCACTTATACCTCATCGACCCCCAAATTAATTTTTAGCTGACATAGACCCCTTGGAGGTCGTCATAGACCCCTGGGGGTCAATATAGACCACTTTGGGAATCACTGTTTTAGAACATTATTTTTAGATAAGAAATCAGAAATAGGATTTTCTCTCATTAACAGATTTTCTTTTAAATATTCAAAACGGGTAATTTCGTCTTTCTTAATAAAATTAGTCAACAGTTGTTTGTCTAATTGTTTCATTTTTTCCTTTCGTTGAATTGTCACTGAGCGTTCTTAAATTTTTTCATTCAAATAGGATGGACAACCAGGTAAAATGCAAGGATATGCATTCTCTGATCATTTTGGATACACTCTAGGTATTTCAATAACAGTACCCGTCTTGTCTGTAACTTTATCTTTTCTCACAATGAAAGATTCAGGGAAATATTTAATGCACACTACACTATTGTTAGTGTTTTTAAAGTCCCTTGGGATTTTCTTTTTCCAAGTTTGTAACAACTGTTCATCTTTTGGGAAACGAAACACTGAAACGTAGGGCTGCCCTGGTTTATTAGAGGAACAATTTGGTACACAACAATACCGAGGCATTTTTTATAAAATGTGTGCAGCTTCAGGTTAAGTTATGAAAAAAATTTTAAGATAACTAAGATTTGACAGAATAAAAAAATATAACATTATAAACACTAACTTCTCATATAAAACAAAATATCTTAATTTACAAATAATTAAGGATGTTGGCACATAAGCATCCCTCAAGACTCAAAAGAAAAAAAATTCAATAATGACACAACAATAAAGTTATACAAAAATATAAATATCTTTTGGTACATAAGTAATCTTTCTTTATGGTATATAAGTAATCTTGAATCGTAAAGTTATCCTGAAAAGTAATCCTGAATGGCAAAGTTATCCTGAAAAGTAATCCTGAATGGCAAAGTTATCCTGAAAAGTAATCCTAAAAAACACACTTGGGAACAGATACCAACTATGTCAGCATACAAGATGGAAGCGTGAGTAATCGTGGGTCCCGCCAAAAAAAATCGCATTCCCTCCTTTGAGCATGTGACTATTTCTAGCCCTCTGACTGGCACGACCTTCTTATTCAGATGGCCTTGCTTTTACACCCCTGATGCAGAGCATTGCTAATTTCTATGTCGATTACTCTTGCAAAGGATGTTTTACAACAAAATACTTTCAAAAACTAAATTTAAGTATATATGAAAATTCTGAATAGGTATTCAAATTTATTCTAAAATATATGCATCATTCCTCTTATCAATGATCTTTTGATTTTACATAATGAAATAAAAATACATTTCAATTATAAAAACTGTTTTTTTTAAGCAATTGATGTCAATTTAATGGTATGAAACAGATTTTATAAATGAAGTCTTTTAAAAATGTTATACAAGATTGAAAAAAAAATTAGAATGAAATAAAACATAAAGAGTAATAAAAATTGTATGGATAGACAAAAAATTATTTTACAAAAGGAAAGAAAAAAAAGGTCAGATTATTAATGAAGATAAAATAAATAGAAATTAAGAAGAAAAAGGTCAACAGAAGTTTGAGAAAAATTCCCGGAATAATTAAAAAATTTCAAGGAATGGCAAGGAACTCAAAAACAAAAATGCAAGGAAAATTTTAAAAAGAGAGAGAGACAAATATTTTCAATACTAATAGAAGATTTAATGATTATGCAAAATCGTAAATGTTGCTTCAAACATTCTTGCTTAAACTTCTTGATGGGACACTCATTAGAACATAGGTAACATGGAAAATATCCATTAAAAGAACAATTTTAGCCAATACAGGTTATAAGGGTGAAATTTACAAGTATTTTTACTATAAATCATGCAATTACCATAAGATTTAAAGAGAGATCAGGTGACACTTTTATACAGGGACTAAAACAACAGGTAAGTAATAAACCATAAAAAACAAATAAAATTAATTTCAGTTCAGATGTTAAATATTATGGAGAGGGAGACAGAAATTTAGGTTTTAATCTCTCACATTAAGTTAAATTTACATTTTGAGATGAAATGAAACAGATCCAAATTAATGACTTGAAATCGACAAGCACAAACTAACATCACAGAGTAATGACTATGATTAAATTAAAAAATTGTAAAAAATAAGAATAGATAAAAAAAATATGAAAATTACTGTTTACTTTATATTTTAGTTTCAAAGGAAATTCTTGAATACAGTACATTCAATGAAGCTTCAATGAGCTTTTCAGTTAATTAAATGTAACAAATTATTTTACTTGAATGTAATACTTTATTAATACTTAATAAGATGCTTTATTACATATGAAAATAAAGACAAAAAGAGTAAAATTGTGTAAAAAATATACAATAAATATTTCAAAATGATTTTAGAATCATTTTTTAAACATATTATTACATTTTTGTATTTTGTTTTGTAAGCGCATAACAAAAAAAACCATTTTAAAATATGTCATGAAAATGCTATGAATGTTATTAAGATAACTATATGGAAATGATACTATACAAATAGAGCATACATATACAACAAAAAAAATTGTATGATTACTAATTTTCTATTTTTTATTACTACAGAAAAAAATTACATTGTATTTTAGTACAGCACAATTTTTTTTTTAATTATATCAAAAAGTGATGTACAAAAGAAATGGATACAAATAAATTATTTTTTATTTTTATAAAATGTTTTAGTGGTAGTTTATATTTAGAAAAGTAATTTTATGAAAAAAAATTATTTAATTAAAAAGGAGTAATATATAAGCAAATATATGAATAATATACCAAATATTTCACAAAATTTAATAAAGCACTGATACCTTGATAATTTCTAAGTATATAAATACCACATGAGTTAAATAAACTTTAGATAAATTATAAAATGGCATGCACTGATAACATTTTATTTTACATTCTAAAAGGAAATATATATTTCTCACAGTAACATATGGTCATTGTAAAAAAATACAATTCTTTTGAGATCCTTTGGGGAAAAAATTTTAATTCAATGTTTCTCAAAAAAAAAATGCCATTTTATATAGATTTTAATCCTACTTTTTAAAAATCTAAAAAAAAAACCCCTGTTTTCATGAGAATGTTAACAAAACTTTTTAACAAAAGAGAGAGAAGAGACAATCAAAATAAACAAAAAGAAACATTTATTTTTTATATACTGCTCTAAAAATTTTACATTTTAAAGCAATTTCAACAGAAAATAAAAAATTCTTAAATGAGAATCAAACTATGAAACTAAATTAACTATGAATAAAGTACTAGGAACTAATAACATTTTGACCTGATATGAGTTCTTTAAAAAAAGGAAAATAAGAATAAATACTCGATGTATTTACTTCTGACAGCCCAATGAAACTTATTTTCAAAAAATTAATTGTTTCCAAAGCACTTGTTCCAACTTCATCGTAATTATTGAAAGAAATACCAATTTCTTTTGATGATATTCTGTTCTCTTCAGTTAACCAAATCAAGTCTTTAGGTTTGTCAATATGGTTCCTAAAATTCCAAATCAATTTCATAAAATCATAATGTGGATGGACAGGAAAAATCTTTCTGATCTTTAAGTAAATGTTAAACAAGATAAACATATAATTTACATTTAAGGACCAGGAAAAAAGTATGTTCAGTATTTCAAATGACAAAAAGAAATGGAATAATCATTCTGCTGTGTATAGAAAACAGTAAATATGAAAGTTGTCTAATTTATTTTTTACTGAATATTTTCACTGCACTAAAATTAAAATTAACAAAAAAATTTTCAGCTTTATTTAAAAATGTATTGAAGATCTTAAACTGGCAGAAAATTTCGAGGAGAAATGTTAATTTATTTTTCCAATTCACTACAGGTAATACAGGGGAAAAAAGAATGAGATTGAAATAAAAATTGAAGAAATGAATAGCTCAGAGTCATACCTCTCAATAATTGATTGATTGAATTAAGCGGGACTTGCAGCAAAAAGAATATTATTTTTCTTTTAGACTTAAAAAATGAATTTATATTCTTTTGATAGAACCTGCTTTGAACTAGATATTTTTCAAAATAAAGAAACAAATCTTAAATCACTTCATTTTTACTCAAATTACTTCCCTCCTTCGCCATGCAAGCTTTTGCATGCATTTGGTGTGATAACTTCAACCATCATGATCTTATTTTAAACTACTCTAACTTTTCTTAATTCCTTTCAATAACTGCACGCAGCTATTTAAAAGCTAAGGAGCTAAATGATCTACCTATGAAACCAAAAAGAGCACCAGTGAATCAAAAATCATCAAGACTGTCACACTTTTTAAACTTTTTCTAATATTGTTTAGAGATGTCTTTTAATATCTTAAACAGTTGGACTTTTACTATTTTTATTGTTAAATTTTATGAGTTAAAATACTGGGAATATTTCTGAGTAAATTTTATTACAGATTATTATAGTTTGTACAGATTATTATTATAGCTTTGAACCATGACTGAATTATCAAATACAGCAGATCATTCACATGGTTGCTCATCAGCAGCACAAAGACTTGAATCCATGACTCAATTAAAATAATGCTGAGCATCAGCCCATGACTACAACCACTCAGATACTGTGTAGCATTTCTGCATTAAAATAATGGCATCGTCTCTTCAAACTCCACTTACATCAATTCTTCTTAACCATGAAAAGGTTTTTTTTTTTTTTAGTCTATTAGCTTTAATAGATTTATTACGATTGTGGTACAACAAGGAAATCTTTAAGTTATTTTTCTTAACTGATAATAAATTTAGTGTTGACCTCTTCAAATAAACATGTAAAAGTTATTTCTTTAATATTTTATTAGTTTTTTAATTTAATTAGCTGAATAATGTGTGTTTACTGAGAGAGAAATTCTGTATTATTTAATTATAAGTATTATGAACCATTCATAAAAAAGATATTTCGATATCTTTTAATCTTATGTATTCCTTTCCCTTGTGTATTTCTTTTTATACATGTCAGTCCATCCTAGCAACAAAAAAAAATTTCCAAAAAGTTTAGTTTTTCAAAGAACAAAAAAAAAAGTACATTATAAAATTGTTGGCTTAAAAAAGTACATTCCAGTTATAAAATAAGCAAAAAGTTATTAGTTCAGAAAAGTTAAAAGTCAGATTATAGATCACCTGAATGAGAAACACAGTGGTGTTAAACACCCCCCCCCCTGCATCGTGAGGGGCTTAGGATTCTAGGGGGCCCAAAGACAGACTGCCGCCAAGTAAGTACCATTTGTAAAATCCAACTTGGGGCCCAAAATCTGACTTAGCAGTGGGGTTCTAATTTTCTTGATTACACCACTGGAGCAAGATGAGCAATTTGCAGCAAAGAGCACAAGCAATTATTTATTACATATATTGATTATCCTAGACAATATTGTCCATAATAATTTCATCACAATGCGTAAAAAAATATATCTCATAAATAACTTTACTAGTTTTTATAATTCAAAATATTATATGGAATTAAGAGAGACAAGTATAAAGAGAATGATAGTATGACAGAGCTAAAATGTGCAACAATTATTAATAATATATAAAATAGACTATTTACAAAATAGAATTTCCAAGTCTTATTTTATGACTCAATTACATCTGTAAAAAAGTAAACCATTACATATTTAAAACATGTAGAAATGTTATTAAATAAAATTTGGATGTGCTTATTAAAACAATATTCTCAGAGAAAATGTGTTAAATATGTATGATATGGGGATGACATTTTTGATGTGTAACATCTTTCCTCTAGATTGCTGGAGATTTGTGGGAGTGATTTCGTGAAAAGGGACGGAAATGCGTAACAGGAAGTTGAGGAAGTGAGCGCTATTCAGTGAAGTTCTGTTTTTTCTCCTTCATTCGGGAGGGGCTCGCCCCATCCCACAACCCCTGCGGCCTAGGCTGTGGGATCCTTGTTTTTGTTTTCTCACTTTAGGATCAGAGAAGAAGCTAAGTCCTTTAGGCAGAGACGTAATTAGACAATGACGAACGTGTTTCGATACCTGACTTCGATTGCTGCGTACAATTTATACGACCGGGCCACAGAACAGCTGGTGTTGCGATCTATCGCAAACAAAACTACTCACATGTTGTGGCTCCTCATATGGATATTACTTATAGTAAAAAAAGTGGACTGGGTATTGTTAGTCAATATATTGGGGACATATGTGCGGCAGAATGCTTATTGAAAATGGACAAACAGTCATTTCGGTGTTCGTATACATTTCTCCGAATCAAACGGTTCAAAAAATTAAAGATTTCCTGCATTTTTTACTTTTACCATATACCGAAGGTGTGGTTCTGCTCTCTTAAAAAAAAACTATCACTCGCTTCCCATGATTTTGAGGGGTGATTTTAAAGTTAATTTCAGTTTGCTAAAAGCCGAGCCACTCATACCTTTTTTGAATGATGAAATCAAGCTCGAAATGAATACAAATTGAAATGTTTCGACAACTAACAGTGGTAGTGTTATTGACGCTATTTTTGAATGGTTTTTAAATACTTATTATCATTACTGCTCTTCCCCAAATTGAATAAGAATAATTATTTTTGATAAAAAAATTGCATTACTCCTTGTGTTAATTAAATAAAATTTTCATTAAAGATATAATTATTCCATAAAAAATTATTTCCAATCATACTCGATTAATTTTTTTCAGGATTTAAGTTGCATTGCGAATTTACCACGATAACATGTCAGATGTTACACATCGTATGCAATTACTGTAAGGCTCGTTTCTTTTTTTAAAAAAATGCATTAAAATTTTCATCTTCCTCTGTTATTATTGTTGTATTAAATTTTTATACTATCTCATTTTATCCCACCATAAGCGCATTAGATATTTCATATAGAAAGTCTTGGAAGGTGAGTTTCTCAATATTACCTCGTTGACAGAAATATACAGTATTTTTCCAACAGAATAAAATTTTTCTACACATATTAAGTAAGCAGCCAAAAATAGTATTTTTCAATTAGGAATAACTGACAAGCTTGAAATGTATCCATTCTTAATGAAATTTTCTTAATAGTTTGGAAGAATGAACTTTCTGATTATATTCAAACAAGAAAAACTTCTGGAAGACGATAGGCATACCTTTTACCAGTTTCTATACATTTTCCTGCAATATGTTTCTATCAAATAACATCCTTAACTTCTTTCAATTTGACAAATTTAAATTCAGGGACATTTGTTGGTTAATGTTATACATTTTACTATATTATACAGCCTCAAGATGCTAATCTTGATGGCATATAATTTTAAAAAAAGAAACGGGATTTTTTCAACATGAAACAAAATGTGATGATATATGATAAATTTATTATAGTAAATATCTACTTATTTTCTGAACATATATAAAATTTTCTTTAAATTTACAGTTCTATTTCATTTAATGTTAAATGTGAATATTACAATTATCTTTAAATTGCACACACATACAGTTTTTTTTTTTTTTACATAGTTCAATTTGTATATGTACAAATGAATAACATATCATGACATTATAATTTCTTCCATATTTACTTGAAAAACAAAATTAATTTTTATTAGTCAAAGTAAATACATTCATGCCACAAAAGAGCATTAGATAATAATAATACAAAATTACAGTAAAATGGTTGCGATTAACAATGACCACTGCCCACTATGATTATATATGAGTACATTTTTGTGGAATATTAAATTCATTCAAAATTATAATAATACAGTTGATTATTTTACATACCTGCTTTTTCATTTGCAAATATGAAAAAAATACCTTTCACTGAAGGATATGCAAGAAACTCTTTTAAAATATTTGTAAATTCAAACTTTTAAATTTTTTTCATGTTTTTTAAATCTTTATTAAAAAATGCTGCCTCTGTTTAAAACTAAAAAGTGTAAAGAAAACCCTATTTTTTGGATTTGCCATGATATGTAAATGGGTTTTCA
Organism: Trichonephila clavata; assembly: GCA_019973975.1. Classification (NCBI taxonomy): domain Eukaryota; kingdom Metazoa; phylum Arthropoda; class Arachnida; order Araneae; family Nephilidae; genus Trichonephila; species Trichonephila clavata. Next base: position 14,219 of record BMAO01017949.1, read on the forward strand.
AATTACCAATGTGGAGAAAGCTTTGTGGCATACTTTACGAACATGAGACTTTTGCAAAGTATCAGCATGCAAAGGTAGTTTATAAGTAGACTTTGTGAGAAAGCTTTGTGGCATACTTTACGAATATGAAGCTTTGTAAAAGTATGAACAGGCAAAGGTAGTTTAAAAGTAGTCTTTGTGAGAAAGTTGCCTTTGTTTGTTTCACTCTAAGCAAACAGGAGGGTTCATCCTAGTTTGGGCATGCAAATGTTGTTTTAAAAGATCACTTTGTGTGATTACTTTGTTGCATATTCACAAACAAACTTTTACTTGGTATGAATACGCACATGGGAATTTAAACGACCCTTTGAAGAAAAGGCCTTGTTGCAAACATTACAAACATGAGGCTTTTCCTGAATATGAGTATGCAAATGCTGTTTTAAATATTTACTGCGAGAAAATGCTTTGTTGCAAATTTCACAAACATGAGGCTTTTCATTGGTATGAATACTTAAATGTCTTTTTAAATAATAACGTTGAGAAAATGCTTTGTGGCATATTTCACAAACATACGGCTTTTCTTTGGTATGAATATACACATGCCTTTTTAAATTAATAATTTTGGAGAAAGCTTTTTTGCACATTCCACAAACATGAGGCTTTTCATTGGTATGAATATGTAAATGCCTTTTAAAACTACTACTTTGAGAAAACGCTTGGTGGCACGTATCACAAACATGAGGCTTTTCCTTGGTATGAATACGTAAATGATTTTTTAAATTACCCCTTTGAGAGAACCCTTTGTGGCATATTTCACAAACATGTGGCTTTTCTTTGGTATGATGAAGTAAATGTTTTTTTAAAGAGCTGAGGTTGGAAATCGACGACATGCATATTTCGCAAACCAGTCATTTCGACAGTATTAACTTTCAGATGTGCGTTTCACATGTGAAAGTTATATCACTCAATTATGAAAAAGTACATCCTCATTGAATAGAGAGCAGAGAAAAACCCACTTTATGCTAGTTGAAGGCCACCGCAACGAACTATTTCGATGACGTAATGCGCGGGTGGAGTCTGCAGAGAAGAGCCTTTTGCTGATTGGAGACTTTTTTACTCTTAGAGCTTCTGCTTTATGTTAACTGAGTAGTGCACTCACTAGTCTGATAGATAAAAGGAACAAATATAAGGCCGGACGTTTAATGCGCGATTTCATTGGAGGCACCTATTCCTATTTTTTACAGCGTTGGAATTCAAATTCCTCTGCTTTGGGATTGCTGTATTTGACTCTTTATGAATTATTGACTACTTTCAAAATAATTACAATAAAAAAGTGTTATACATTGTATTTTTTGGATATGCTTCGTTGAGAATGCTGTGTTGAGTGTGTGTTTCAGTATGTCGAATCGGCCACTGGTCCACCAAATAATGAAAAATCGCTGATTTGGCGCGTTTTTGCGTGTTGTGTTTTGGAGTAGCAACCCTACTACAACATGATCAGACTTCTTCCTCACTGATACATAAATCAAAAGAGTTACCAGATTTGGCCCTTTTATCGATTTGGCGAGAAAACACTAGGTGGGATAAGTGACCCCGATTTAATAATTCAACCAATATTATAATTCAAAATTATTAAATACCTAATCAATAAATCTCGCCGCTAGAATTTCATATACGAACCTTTCAGCACGAGCGCTATAGCAAGAATGATTTTAGTAGGTTCAACTAAGCTAACAATGAATTTGGCGATTTTCAAAAAGATGCCAAAAATATCAAAGTAACCCATTCTAGTTTGTAGATTATACAGGAGTGCCTTAAACGAAATTGAGCATTACACGTCCGACCTTAAGGGCTCCTTTTATCTGTCAATATCGGAAGTCGTTAAATAGAGAGAACTTTTTTAGATGAGTAGAGGAGAAGGAAGCAGGCGGATGACATTCTGCAGGGTTACAGAGCTAAGCAATTTTCTCGCCAATATCGGCGCCTGCATTGAATACGATGCCAAACGTTTCATTTTCTCCACAGACGTGAATCTATTCGAAGTGTATAAGCTGTCTTGTCGAAAGCATATTGGATGCCATCTTTCAAAATTCCAAGTTTAAATGCATACTACAAATTTATTTTAAATAAAATTAAATCATTGATTTGCTCAACACATTTTTTAAATAAAAAGTTGAATTATGTTCAGTTCAGTTCTTGTGGGATATGGAGCAGCAAAGGCTATTATCCCCTTGATATGAATGTGAGGCGATCTTTCAAAAATGTAATTACTGTAAGTCGAAAGGGTAAGTAATTTGATACTGAATAAAAAGCGTTTCTAAAGTGATTTGTGTGTGTGTATGTGAAATACTTGTTTTCATACTAAATTTTCTGTACTATATAATATAATGTTTGATTATAATTTTAGATCATTTTGCTAATGAATATTCATTGACTAGATTTTTATTAAATCGATTATTTATTTCATTCATTCTGTGGGTCGTCAAATTACAGTTTAATCGTTACGTATTTGTAAATACTTATTTTATTAACACACACAATTCAATATGTTTATATATTCATAAGGATACAAGAATCGAATGATAGATTGACCGGAAGTCATGATTTTCACTCTGACAATGAATCGAGTTTCTCCGATATTTTTGTTTAATATAAACGAAAATTTTTTAAAAGATTAGTATTTTATGACTAAGTATTAACTTTATCTGTGTAAAAATAAAAGAGCAGACTTCCAAAATTAACTAAAAACAATATTTTTTTTAAATATTTTTTTTTGCATACTTGAAAGATAAATCAGATTATAAATTAAACTCACTTTCAAACAAAAATTAATATATCCTACCATAATATAATCATATACCTATGCATATAATGTATAAACTCGACTCAATTCGTTACTAAATTTATGCCAAAAACAAGTAATACAAAAAAAATTCTTTTTAAGTAAATTCCTACTTTGAATGGATCAATAGAAAGTATTTTATAAACGACTGAAAATTTGAACAAGATAAATAAATGTATAAAGAGAGTCAACTAATAGAAGGAATTGAATAATGAAAATGGGAGTTTCATTACATATTTTACTGCAGAATGTATATTTGAGTAAGCGGTTCCTTTTTTTCTTTTGTACCAAATGAAATTTGAGTTTGAACAAGACAAAAACTTAATTATATACTGCCTGTGTTATAGTTTTTAATTAAATGGAATAAAATGCCTAAATTCTACAAGCTATTCCTAATTTACAATGTTTTCTTATAAAAAGAAAGATTAAAATGCAAGCATTCTCGTTCCATAAGAATAAATAGGATACTCTCTTATCGTCTCCTTTTCTAAAATAACTATATTAAATGCCAAATTAAAGATAAATTCACTTATTTAAATGTGTATAAAATAAGCGAAAAGGTTTATTGAAATATTCTTTACCTTAGCAACAATAGAAAATACAATTTCACACAGTTGTTTCTATAGTAAATTATTTTAAATAAAAGGGATGCATTTCTCTATGTTAAAAATCATATTCCATTTATTTACAAATTACTAAGAGCATTTCAAAATTTATATTGATTTATATCATTAAAAATAAAAAGCATATGTTTTAATTTTTTTTTAAAAAAAAGCGGTCAGAATTTTTGACAAGATTTTCCTGCCGTAATTTTGTATACTTTCCAATTTTAAATAGAGTTTATCCACATAGAAATATATCTTATTATAAAACTGAAATTTTATTTCCAAGCATGCCCCTGAAATTTTAAAACATATTTTACCTTTATGATACACACTTTTTAAAGGAATGGACATCATACTTAAATTCCTGCTTAATTTGATTATTGAGTTTTCCAACTCTCCTCCCCCAATTTTTCAGACAGTCATTAAAGCCTGATTCTTACTGACTAGTGGGGGAAAGAAACGAGTGAGTAAATCTTATTTTTTGTGCTTCGTAAACCTACATATTACATATACATATGCTTCAAAAATAGTTTATTCTACCATATTACAGTATTACTTCTATTTTTTATTCTTCCGTGTTCACTTTAATAAATTCTGAAGTTGGGGAAAAAATTACTTTTGAGTCAAAGATAATATTCAATCCTCTACTGCAGATCAATTATTTCTCATTCAATGTTAAATACAGTGAATTGTACCAATTCTAGTTCATAATGACGTATAAAAACTGTATCGCACAAAGTGAGTAAAAGATTCCAGTAAAGCATTGAATATCGGAAAATGTGTAATGACACAGATAATTTTTATCAAATTGCAACTATAGCATTTTTTAAAAATTAATGTATGTTTGATCTCATAAATAATTGCATTATACATTCACATGTTGTTGGCGAGCTTGGCTTTGCTGGGAGCGCCAATATGCCAAAGGGGTTAATTTAGAAGCCTCCCTAGAGGCAGTCCACTTATTGTCGTGTAGGAGAGAGGGTCGCTTTTTTCGTCAACAGTGGGGTCAACGTCCCCCATAATAAACCTTGGATTGGAATCGCTGCTATTTGTCGTTCTTTGCATTTTCGTTTTGTACACCTCTCTCCCTCTTTCGCCACATTTTATGGCCACGCTGAAGCCCGAAAAAGGCTAGCATTTGAGTCATTTAAAACTAGTAGTCAGTTATGTCTTCGATTCAAACTTTAAACCGTAAAAGGAGCAACATACTTGCCCAATTAACAAAACTATCGTCGAAACCGTTAGATAATCTATCGGAATTTGAACTTCGCACAGTGTTGGACTCTTTACATGACATAAAAGGAAAGTTTGAAAACATCAAACAAGCCTATTTTGAAATTGACAATGATGATAAGTTCAATGATGTTGAACCCATACTAAACAAAATAGATGACATTCAAGATTTCCAGGTTAGTAGAAAATTACTACTTTATAAATGTACTGAAGATAATAAATTTAAAGATAATAATAGTTCAGAGCATGCCAATGATGTACGGCTTCCTGAGATTCCACTACCACAGTTCGATGGACAATTTAGCAATTGGAGCTCATTTAAAAATCAGTTTCATTATTTAATTGAAAATAATCCCAAGCTATTGGACTCTCAAAAATTGTTTTATTTGAATGCATCGCTTAAAGGTGCTGCAAAGCAAGTGCAGTCACCGAATGAAAAATATGATTCTTTGCTTAAAGCTCTATCCTTTCGCTACGAAAATACTAAACTCATAAGGAATAGTCACATCCAAAACATAATCTATATATATAAAGGAGAAAAGCGACTCCCTCACTGACTGGCTAACTGACTGACTGACTAATCACGAAATCTCTGAAACTATTCAACCTACAGACTTGAAATTTGATAGACATGTTCCTTTG
>BMAO01017951.1:0-83618 GCA_019973975.1 Trichonephila clavata
TATGATTGCATTGCGTTTGAACCCTAACAATTCTCCTAAGTTCTCTAAATGAAGACTGCTACCTTGAATCGCATTCATTTTCACCCGTTTCGATGCTTTATTGTAAGTTATTGTGAACCGACTAGGATTTTTGGTAAAGCAAGCTGTATGGCTGATATAATATCAAACATTGTTTCATAACACCCCACATCAATTGTTTGCTTAACGGTTGAAGAGATATTACCGTCACCCACTTTATATCGAAAATAATTGTTAGTTTCATTTACGTTAAGCCAAGAATGAGGGTAGATGATTTCAGACAATCCCACTTCCCATTCACCATTTAAATAAACGGGGGAGGGTAACTGAGTTTTGAAATGAGATATTTTGTTTCTGGAAAGAAATGCATAGAACTATCAGAAGGTAATGTTACGTAGAAGGACATTTTGAAAATGAGTCCGTAATAAAAAAGTTTAACTATTTACACTTTTTGAATATCAGTCACCGAATCATTAAACTTTTCAGGATAACCTAAAAATTTAACAAAATATTCAGTGATTCCTCGTCTTTTTCTTTGTTTGATGACATCCTCTACAGGATAGAAACCAGAGTCGACAACTTTTTGTAATTCTGCTTCGTAATAAGTATCTTTAATCTATTCACCTTTTAAGTCTCTTAATCTATAAACGATCAGAATTCCTTGCACGATTTCATAAACAGTGAAAAGTTCTCGACTCCAGTTTTGTTCATATCCTTTTTCAAAGAGAAGTTTTTGCTTATTAATGCGCACAACATCACCAATTTTGAATTTAGGGGCTTTAGGTATCTCATTTCTTAGATCACCATATAAATTATTTAATACTTGCTTCCTATTATGCTTACTTACAGAAGAAGGCTCCATTTTAATTGAACGGTGATACGAGTGATTATAATTGTGCATTAATTTATCAATGACGTCAATGTAAATTTTAGTATTAAATTCAGTGAAATATTTCCACATTTTTGTTTTTAACGTCTGATTAAACCTTTCAACTACGCTAGCTTTAGTTTCGTTATTTGTAGAAAAAAATTTTACACTCATATTTTTCAAATAATTTTGAACTACTTTATTTAAAAACTCCTTACCGGCATCTGTTTGCAACACTTTAGGCTTCCTTTCTTTAAAAATAATTTCTAGCGCAGACTTTACACTTTTCCAAATTTATCTTTCAGAGGAATTGCCCATGCAAATTTTGAAAATAAATCAATGCAAGTTAACAAATACTTATAACCCTTATTAAATTCTGCTAAAGATTGCATATCGACTAAATCCACTTGAAACTGACGATCAATATCACTTACAAATACTCGATTCCACTGAAACTTATGCCGAACAGGTTTATGAAGAGTGTAAGCATCTTTCTGCGATAACCAATGCTTTACATCTTTTTTACTATATTTCCCTTTTAAAGAGCGATGTAATGCCTCCACACCTCCGAAGCTACTTGGAACTTCGGGATTTTCGTAAAACGCTGCTAAATCTTGATACATTGTTACCGACGAACAGAACTTGATTGAATGACTATTACAATGAATAGTTATGCAATTTATACTTTTTGGGAAAGGCAAAGGGATTATGTTTAAAAGCATGAGCATAAATTTTCCTTACTTTTATACAAAATACTCTTATTTGTTTTTTAAACGTGAAACTTATTTCAACACAAATATTAAACTAACAAACAACAAAAATGATATTAACTCAAATCAAGCATAAAAACAACAACATTTTATTCAGATTTATAGGAACAAAATACTGTGTAAAACTTATAAAGTCAGTATGCAATATTTTTTTAAACAAAATCCTCATAATATTCAAAACAATCAGATGGACATAACATATCTCTTACTTCTCTTAAAATAATATCTAAGCGAAGATTTTCCAAAAAATTTTCAGTTACATAATTTACAGGTTTTAACAGTAAAAAGTGTACATTATCAAAAAGATTATTATAAAAATAATCAGCTATCTCATTAGCTTCCAGTGACAAAACATGTGAATTAAATGTTTCTTCTCGGTTTCCCCATAACTCCTCAGCGAGTTTCTGAGGTTGATTCAGTCCTTTTTCGTTCAGGAGGCTACAAATAGATTTTTTCAAAATTTGCGTCAAGTATCGTTGACCCAGACTAACGTCCAAAGAAAAAGGTAATGCGTTTTCTATGGGACCTTCACAGAAGGTTTTATATGCAGTTAAAAAGTCCATACACAGAAATACATTGTCTATAACGGCATTTTCAATAGCACCATATTTTTCAATCATTTCAGCCCACTGCTCTCGGGATATGCTGATTTCTTTAAAAGTAGGCTCTTTATTCGGACCGTATTTAATGCGCTTAAAAGTAAAATTAGTGAAGTTCTCACTTGTTATTTGAATGTGTCGTTCAGGAGGGAAAAGTCCACTCGGTAATTCCTCCAGTGATTCCGGTACTTTCTTTTTACGCATGATATATTCGATCCACTGTGGGTCTAATGTTATTCCCTCAGGAGTTGGGTAGTAGGTTTTTCCATACTTCTTGAAACGCCTTATGTGTACTGATACGGAATCATAATAGATGCTTGCAAAGACAAAAACATCATCTCCAATTGGAAATACTCCATCTGGTATGCAATCCTCGGTAAATTTTCTACACTTCTGAAAATAATATATCAAAATTAATGAGGATTAGAAAAGTGTAAAAAACATTATAAACATTACATATCAAATTTATTTAATTTTGTTACTTACTTTTCAAACTTCTCTTCTTGCTTTCTTATTTGCAGAAGATTCCACGACCTTTCCAAGCTTTCGTTGTTCGCTATGCGTTTCAGACATTGTCAATTTTTTTTTTCCTTTTTGAATACAGTCCGTCGCAGTACTGACAAACGAAATGAATCTTGAACCTAAGATGTGACAAGGGTCTAAAGCATATTGACCGAATTACACTTGAACGGAGTTCGCTGAGTGGTTGAAAGCAATGTATCCATCCGCTCTAAGCATTGAGATAATTTCCGACGTAGAATTCAGTCGCCGTCTTGTAGAATCAAGATCAGACAAGCTAAGACAAGTTCAATCGTAAACCGTTCACACGCTGATTACGAGTATTCTACGTCACATTTTTTTACTGTGTATGTGTAATCATTATACCGAATTAAAATTTACAAATTATTAAAATAATATAAATGAAATATTTTTTTTATTTCATTTTAATTAAGAAAATGTCGCCATCTGCTTCGCCTGTAAAATTAAATTCATGAGATTATATAAACCTAAGTTTTCTTCAGGTCTGCATGCCTTCATAGGACAATGGTTAGCGTAACTGAAAAACTATTGTCCTATGGAGACATTTTGTTCTGGGTCTGTGAGTTTGAATCTGGATTTATTATTATTTTTTTTTATTTGAGCGTTATTTTTTCAATCATTTTAAAATCTAATAATTAGTATATAGTTTAACCAATAGGTGGCGCCATGAGCACTTTAAACATTTCAATAAACTTTTTTTACACATTTAAAAAACAACTCAACTTAGCAGCAGGAGGGAAACAACTCAACAGCAGGTGGAAACAACTCAACTCCCCCTATCAACTCGAAAACCAAAACCATAGCAGGAGGGAAACAACTCAACTCCACGCAGCATCCACTTAGTATATAGTTTAACCAATAGGTGGCGCCATGATCACTTTAAACATTTCAATAAACTTTTTTTACACATTTAAAAAACAACTCAACTTAGCAGCAGGAGGGAAACAACTCAACAGCAGGTGGAAACAACTCAACTCCCCCTATCAACTCGAAAACCAAAACCATAGCAGGAGGGAAACAACTCAACTCCACGCAGCATCCACAGGAGGAAAACAACTCAACTCTGCGCCTGCGCCTGCGCCTTTACCGCAGAATCGGCTTTTCTTACCTACTCATGATTAACTTATTTACTTCACAGATGTCCAAACCAGGAGTTTGTAATTTTTTGTTAACTGAATTAAATATTTCAAAAATTTCTTCCTAAAGTATAATAGAAATGGCAGTTTCGAATTTTGTTAGTTTATTAAAAATATTTACTGCGTTTTTTCGAAAATAAATTTTTTTATTTTCATTGTCACTAAATGTTTTAATAATTATCTTTTAAGGCTTCAACAGCATCGTAGTGACAAGGCTATCTGGTCTGACTTAAACTTTTTAAGGTAAATTTCAGTTTGATTTCACGATTTAGATGTTCCAACGTACGGGTCTAAGCAGAAAAGAAAACATATATTTGTTGCACTAAACCGAAGAAGTTCACTATCTCAGTTTCAACCTTAACTGATTCTGCGCCAACCAGACTAAGAGAATGTGCAGCACACGATACATAATTAGCGAATTTATTTTTTTCTTTTAGAAGAGCTTGCACACCATTATATCGACCGAACATATTGGCAGCGTTGTCAAATGACTGTCCCCTACAATTATCCAACAGCAGTCCATTTGTTTCTAAAAATTCTTGTAGAGAATTAAATAAGTAGAATCCAGTGTGACTACTAATCTTTATTAATGAGACATCTTTCATACATTTTCCCGAAAACAATATCATAGTACAATAGCAAATTTGTCATTGTGGCACAAATTTGGTGTTGAATCTATCACGCTGTGTAAACGTTATTTATTTGAGTTGTAATTGTTTTAATGATCTGTTGCCCACGATCTCGATTATTTGCTAATATATCGTTTTTGATAAGTACGATATTAACGATTTTGGCCGTAATTCTCACTGATCAATATGTTCATGAATGAATGGGTCGAACTCACTGCTAGCAGTTCCAGGGCACCTATAAAATTACCAATATGAGTAGAACCAAAAACTTCCTCGGTACCTCTAAATGCTAAACCTCTTATAGCCAAATACTGTACTACCGCAACAACACGTTTGAGGACATTGTGGTAATATTATATTTTGTATCTTTTCTTAGTTGCTTCTGTAACGGTTTATCTAACAAAGGGAGGACACGACTAAGGAAATTTATTTCGGGACTAGATTTTGTGTAATAGTAGTACTCCTTTAGGATGTTCAACCGTCAATATTACAGCGCTGAATAGACATTCAGTTCCGAGAAAATAGCCTTCGAAATTCATACTTAGCTTTTATACAATTAAGTTTTTTTCAGCTTCTTCGATGCAGTGGCATAGGTGGTAGTACCCATGCATTCCGCGTGGTCTGTTAGGGTTCGAGTCGCTCGATCGACTCGCTTTGTTTTTTTTTCAATTCATTTAATTCTTTTTACAATTAAATAAATTTATTTAAAAAAGGCTCATTAAATATTTTATGTAATTATTTTATATTTTAAAAACTAAGACAATTATTATAATTATATAAATACTTACATTATATTTTGTAAATATATTATAATATTAATATATTATTATAATATTAATTATTATAACATTATTAATAAATAATATTTGGAAAGAAATATATTATATTAAATGATTTTATATAAGTATTTTGTATTTTAAAAAGTAAAATAATTACAAATAGTTTTATAATTAGATAAAAAATAGTTTGATAATATGTAAAATTGCTTATGATATTTTATTATTATAATTTTTTTAAAATTATGTAAATATTTGATAAGAAAAATTATTCAATTGTAAAAGTAATTAAATAAATTGAAAAAAAGTATGTCTACCACTCGACTCGAACCCTGACCGATCGCTAAAAAATGCAGTTGCGCTATCACCTATGCCACTGCATCGCTGGAGCTCATTAAAACTTAATTGTATAAAATAAATTGTATAGTATGAATTTCGATAGCTATTTTCTCCAAATTGCCCAGTCGGCGCTATTACATTTAGGGTTGAACATCCTAAAGCACAGTGGTCTTCAAACTGTGTTCCAAGGAACCGTGGGGTTCCACAAGGCATACTCAGGGGTTCCACGAGTCACAATAAGAAATCTAGACGAAATAAATATATATGCAAAATGAATTTACGTTTTCTATGAAGTTTATAGGTTACAAGTATCTAAAGCTCATCACCCCCCCCCCCCCTCTATTCATTAAAACTGAAAATTTTATTTATATATAATAACTTTATTTTACAACGCTTTTTAAACTTTTATTATAAAATAATAAAAGAATAATAAAACGTTTATATTATATATATATATATATATATACTTTCTACTAGATTGTGAATATTCTATTGTTTACTATTTCGGGTTCCACGAGATAATTTTATACTCGTTAGTTAGCCCGTCTTGTAAACTAAATAGTTTTCTAATGGAAAATGCACCTTTTTACAATCGTGGAAAACAACACCTATAATGAAGGAAAACGAACAGAGCATGTTAACAGAGTTGATGTTAAAATCTAAATTTAAGCAAGAACATCTTCTAAATATTAGGTTTCAAATTCTCTCTCGTGCAAAATACACGGGATTTCTCACACATCTATAAACATTTTTATGCCATTCAGGACATTGTCTTTAAGCGAAAGATTTCTCAACGTAAGTGGCTACAAAAACAAAGTATAAAAGCAAATTAAACTCAGAATAAGTAATGCGATTGCACTTAATCAACACAGACCTAGTCTTCGACCGTGCGAAAAAAAAGGAAGCACATATCTCAGTTATTAAATATAATGCATGTATAGGTGGCACTTGAATGAGTAAATTTTATTAACAAAATTAGATTAGAATATTTTTAGTAATAAATGTGCAAATACTTTTTTAATTGCTTTTACATGAAGTGCCTGTAACATGTTGATCTACTTTAAATATTACTTTGAGACATATTCTTCGACGTATATGTTTGGAATTGGGCCCCACGAAAACACTTTCTAGTTCAAGCTGTTCCACGAAAGCCCTTTCAAGTTATAGGGGTTCCATGAGTTGAAAAAATTTGAAGACCACTGTCCTAAAGGAGTACTGCTAATACACAAAGTCCCGTCCCCAAATGAATTTCCTTAGTCATGCCCTCCCCTTGTAAAACAGACTTATTTTCCTTTCGTGTTAACCTAACACTAAATTTTTATGTTCAATAGAATTTTCCTGATTTTCGAAACAACTTGTTAAGTGTTTATTATCAAAAAGTTGGTTGTGTTTTGAGAATTTGTTTTAGAAAAACGTTTGCAGGTCAAACAAAAAACACTAACAATACTAGTTGAATAACATAGCCAAAAGATCTTTCCAGCACTTAGCCATTTTCAAGTTTTTTAATGAAATGATTATTCGAAAATGATTTCATTTGTCCTTTGTTTTCTCTTACCGAAACAGAATATATATTGTTTGGATTTTTATTTTGAAAATAACTCATTTCATGTGAAAGGATACAATCAATAAAATTATTACTTAGTGATTTAGGCCACTAGCCCACGTCAACGTATTTTTTAAACTCAAACCCAACATTTTGTAAACACTTTTCGGTCGAGGCATTACTGATGTCCTCTTTCTGAACAATATATTTTTAGAAGGCTGCTGGTCACCGAAATCTTGAATATTTTCTTCATTAATATTTGCTTGTTGTGTTTCTCCGTTTTCTTTGGCTAAGTTCCTTTCACTTCCCTGGCGTAACGTACTTCCCTGCAACCCCACATTGAAGGGTCCCAAAGGTTCTAGTGGGCCAAAGCCAATGTTATGCTATGGATTTTTCAATCCTTTGTAAGATCCGGTTTGGGGCCCAAAACCTGATTGCACCTACTACAGAAAAATGACTACAGAAAAAGTGTCACTACGTTTGTTTTCGTGCTCGATGCTCATCTGTACCTTCCTATGATAGAGCCTCTGTCTATTAATTATTAATTTCCACGTATTCGGTAGTAAGGCGGAAGTAAAAAGTAAATTGTGAAATAAAAATAAATTTGGTATGGTATTTTGGGTATTTTATTTTTTTGAAATGTATTTTTTTACTGGTTTTTTTATTTTATTACTATTTTGATTGTAAGCGTATTTTTCTGTTTAACTTCAACGGGGAACGGGGGCCCCAGAACCCGGGGGTCCTGGGCTGCAGCCCATTAAGGCCTTACGTAAATCTGGCCCTGGTGCTGACATGTCAGTTTTAAAGTAAGGATGGATGCTGGGGCACTTGAACTATTTCTCATTAAATCGCTGCAATTTATTTTATTCGTAGTTTAGGAAAATAAAATTTAAGTCTACAGTAAGTTAGGTTTTTTGAAATATGATAAAAAAAAATAAGGCAGCATTATCCTTTCCTCACGTCTGATCATCAGCGGCTCTTAAATTAAATGTAAGCACATTACTAACTTTAATTGAAGTTATTAAAATAATATTTAATCGATTTTTTTTTCTATTGGAAATATAAATTTATTACTTTTTGTAATGTTTTGTAAAAATGTGTTTGTTTTTTCTTCTGAATAGTTAATTGAACTCTGTTGTAGTGTATATTATCCCATAAAATTTGTGTCAGTATATGAAGTTGTGTATTTTAAATGAGAGTTCATTAATACTTCCACATTGGGAAGATATCAGAGTTATGTTGCGTTATGCTACCCTATTTCTTTTTTGAAAAAAGAGAGAATATCCTAATCCGTATATTACCATCAAAAGAAAAAGAATTTTGAGCTCACAAGAAACAAAAATTTTAATATTTTTTAAAGAAAACTAAATTGATTTGAATTGTAATTATGTATAACATATTTAGAATTTTATTAAAATTATTCTTCAGTTTTAAGGGAAACACATTGCAAAAACAAACTAATGATGTCAAATATAGTTTAATACATCCTCCGACTTAAAATCTTTACAATATAAAATATTCACAGACTTGAGAATTGTATATATACACACACTACCTTTAAAAAAATAAGCAACTAATGGGAGAATCGTCATTTTAAGTGTTATTCTTGGAATGTATTACAAAAATTACACTATACAATGCAGTAATAATTTGAAATATGCAGATGAAATTTGTCTAAAAATCGTGTAGTCCAAAAAGAGGGAGTTTAAAATGAAACTATTTTGGGGCGCGCTATAAATCCGAAAATTAGAAAGACGATTGAAATATGCTTGCTTATACTTATAAACACATTTTAACAGTAAGCAATTAGAAACTGTAACAATCTGAAGGCTGATATCTCTTAGATAGCTGAAGGAATATAGTAATACCTCGACTTTACACTACCCCAACTTACGTGGTTTTCAAATCTCGACGATTCTTCTTTTGTGTTTCAGGTAAAAAAAAAAGGTGAAATTTTGGTAATGTGATTGAAAAAGTTGTCGATCTTCCATTCAAATAAATTTAGAAGTAGATAGCGATGTTCAAAAACTTCTAGATCCCCACAGTCAGAAGCTGACAATTGATAAGCTCATAGAAATTCATGAACATTAGCAAGACATTGAAGAACTTGAGCCTTTAGACCCAGTTCAGTGAGAGATCGAAAAATGGTTGGGAATTGGACAGAACGTCTGTTTAATTTTGAAAAAGGGTTACAAATTTTAATGAATTCAGACTCCAATGAAGAGCAACTTTTTCAACGAAACGAGGAATAAAAAAATGCATTATGAAGAAATTTCGCAAGAGAAAAAAAACTTTGAGCCGGCAGACTACTTTGTTAGATTTTATGTGAAACCTTCTGCATCAAAATAACTTCGATTTGCGATTTTGTATTTGTATTATCTAAGATTTTAGTAAACATTTTATTTTCTAAATTTTTTTAAGTCTCTGTCCTCAACTAAAAATAATTTATACGTTTTTATATGCGAAATAATACCCCGACTTACCACTCAATCCCCCCCCCCCTATCGCGTAAGAGTTCGGGGTATGACTGTACTACACTTGAATGTGCTTCCGAGCTTCATGAACTTTGGAGACATTATTAGAGAGATCAGGCAGTCTTAGAAAGAAATGAATGCGGACACATCATACATTTGCAGCAGATCGTTTTGTGTCACAAATTGCGAGACGGTGTGTGTCATAGATAGTGCAACTGCTGTCATCGGTCCCTTTTTTCTTTTCCACGCGAAAAACAGCACATCTTCGTAAGGTTCACGAAATCGAACTAATTGCAAGAACACGATTTTAAAGCTCTGAAGCCTGTCGAGTGTTTTAAAGTTGTTATGGTGGATATTTCTCTTTCTGGTAACAGGAACTTCCAACTGTGATTGGAGACAACGGGACAGGCTTTCGAAAAAAGGGATGTTCGGCCACGTTACTCTGGGGAAATAAATAAAGTTGCATGTACGAGCATCTTAGGGCATAGGCCCAAGGCCTCGCCCTCGGTGTGGGCCTCATTTCGTTCTCGATTCTGTTTTAAGATCGTGATCTGGATATTTTTAATGTGGTCCAATGTTATTCCCGTACATATTCCCCGAAAAACAGAGAATTTCAAACTGAATGTCAACTGGCTAAAGTGGTAAGACTGTACAGGGGCCTAGTTATGTCTAGGTTTAATACCATAAACAATCATTCAACTTATATAGTCGAAATGCGGCCATCGGCCGAGCTTGTTTGTGCCTAGGTTTTTGAGATTGTGAGTCATGCACATGTATTTGTTTCAAACTACCGTTTGAACGAGTATTTGACAATGCACGACATGCTGTATACTTTTAAATATCTCTGGTAGGGCTTACTTTTTCATAGGGGCCCAGGGTCTAAAAAAATCTTAAGATATCTCTGGGCTCAAGGCCTTTAAAAGTTTTAAGACGTCCCTGTGTTCGAGCGTATTTGAGTTGAATCTGTGACCATTGCAGTAAGAGCTACCGATGGCGTCGAGTGAGTACTTTTAGTGCTAAATCCTAGTTCAATAAGTGGAATAACTCACTATGGCTCTTGATATGGAGATAATTTAAGTTAAGATGTCATATTTCAAACATTCATCAATTGTGCACTGCTATGGGAGAGATGGCTAACCAGTATAGGCATATGTACTGTATAAAACTCCATGTTTTTTCTGAGGGATCTCAAGCTGGTGTTCGCTATCGCGACGGAATTCTACATTGTGTCTTTATCCTTACGATCATGTATATATTAATTTTTTATGGATTGTTATTCATTTATGTGGTCGGATTTGAAAGCAGCAAAATTGAGAGATACCTTCATAGGGAAACAATTCTGTACATGCAATGTTTTGCTAATTCTACAGACACAAATCAGCCAGAGCTTCCTAATATCCTCCATTTTTAAAACATATAAAGAAAATGGATTGCCGATTGCAGTATTCCCTTTCCTCTGCATCCTTCATGAAATTCAACTTGCCATTCTTCAAGAGAATGAGTTTTAATACAAGAAAACTTAAACGGCAATGTCTTCGGAAGCATTAACCTTCATTTTGTCTAACCGATTTTACAGCTCGATGTCATCAAAGACCATATCAACCAAATGTTGCCTTTGGAACAGCAAAGATTATATTTTGGTTTTTTAAGCTTAAAACTTTTAATCACACCACTTCATTTAATATTTTTTAAATATTTAGTCAACACTGTATGGAATAACTTATTCAGTAAATTTTATATTCAAACTCATCAAACAGTTTTTGTTTTACTTATAAATATCTATTTGTAGCTTATTTTTTGTGAGCAATAGTGTAAAAGAAAAAAAAACTATTAAGACATCTATTTGAATTCAATTTAATTTCATTACTTTAAATCAACCGTATGAACATTTTTGTATCACTATCAGTGAAATTTAATACATAAAAAACTAAGAGAAATTATAAAACAATATTTTAAGTAAATACTTATAATATGACAGTGAATTAATATAATTTTAAAAAAATAAGAATAAAATTAATTAGTGTAATTTCTAAAATAATAATAATAATAAAATCTCTGAAATTTCGTTTTAATAGCCAAGTATTTGTTTCACTAGTTAAATAACGAAAATTTAAAATCAGATTTGAAAAAACAAGAACAAATATTTGCGGCTTAAAAAGAAATTGAGTGTTTGATGTATTACAGTATAATGCATGAATATAAGATAAAAGAAATCACATAAACGAAGGCTGGAATACCTTTATTTCTGCTGTACTTAGTTGAACACTAGGCTATATTCTAACAGTTTTCACCATCTTCACATAACACAGGCCTAACGTACAGATTTCTTAACATATCAAGAAACAATATTTTCTTCCTTCTCTGACAGTTCTTATTGACATACAATATATTCTCTGGACGTGCCATATGTAGATGGCCTAATTTACACGATGCAAGTTCTTCAGAAAAAGGCGCTGTGAGACCAGGTCAAATGCAAAGCTTAGTTTTATGCCAGTTTTATTTTCTGTACGTAGAACGGCTTTCAGTTCTGAAGAGGTAGGATTTGTGTCCATGAATTTATAAGAAAAAGTAACTTGAGAATAGGACATTAAAAAGAATATTGCCATTTGATTGAAAAAAAAATAAAAGCGAATAATATTATTCTTATTATTTTTAGACAGGCGATATTTATATTACAATATGAATTGAGTAAATAATAAAAATATTATATGTTTCCAACACAGACGATATTTGCTTCACCGTACGATTGAGAAAAGACGAAAAAAGAATTTTCTTGAACTTATATGAAGCAGACGACTTTGTATATAATAAAATATTTATGAATTTTAAAGAATTTCTTATAATTTTATAGTAGATAACATATTATATCCTGGTAACAACTGAATGCTTGTAATTAATAATCTTCATTCGAAAAGTAATCAGAAAGTTGCAACAAGAGATGCCTGTTATTTTCATCACAAAATTTCTTAAAAATGAATCACTGGTTTTTAGAAGAATTCATAAAAAAAAGAGGATTGTAGAGATAATTTAAAATACCTAATGCGTACACAAAGATTAAAATTTAAAAAAATTTATGCTTATCTTGTGTTAAAAACAGGAAAGAAACTTAATATTTAAAAAAATTTTCTGCATAAAAGAAATATTTAGATTGAAAAATAATGTTAATATGGAACTTTATTTTTTTGAAAAACCGTATTCTACAATTTGCCGTCAAATTATTCGGTAGATTTATGCATTAATAATTTCTGCATAGTAAATGCCTTACACGACTTTGCTTTGTTGCTTGGGGGTGAATAAATTACGAATCAAATGGCCTACGAGAACATGTAGCGTTATTTAATTATAATATTTTGAAAAATGTAGTTGGGAAAAAAAAAAGATGTTGAACTTTGAAGTAAATTTTTTAAAAGTCATATCTACTAACATACTTAACCGAAAAAGGGAAAGCGTAAAAGATAAACAATTGAAAATGGCTCACAAAAAATTGATTGCGAATTTGAATGAAATCTTAAGCACACATTTTTAAACAAACGTTATTATGATCTATTGTCTTTTTTATTTTCTTTTTTATGCGGTTCTTTAAGAATATAGAATTCTGAGTTTCAATCAGAACTCCAATAGAAAAAAGCTTTCAAAATTTGTTAAATAAATCTTTGTTTTAAATGTGTACTCTGATATAAGGAAAAAAAACACGTTCTTGTATATTGTTCCAAAATCAAAATATTGGCACAAAATTAAACTCATCAACGGTGATCTCAACAAGCCCGCATAACACCTCTCCAGAAAATTAAGTACCAGAAAGAATGTCAACATATTAAAATTCGTCCAACCGATTCGCGTGTCGCCTCTTGCAGTTATTTATTAAGTTTGATGAATTTCATCGGAACACATTGCTATTTGCAGTGAGTGCAAAATTTCATAGTGCTGGAATTCAATCCGGTTGTTGAAATTTTAAGAGTTACCAAACACACAGTCTAGAAAGTTTTATTCTCTCTGTTTTATATTTATTTCTTTGTGAGGTTTTCTCTCTTGGATTAATTCGTACACAGCTCTTGGGTTCTTAAAAACACTTTGATGTCACGAAAGCTGCTTTGGCAATTTTATATTCCCCCACAAAAGAAGTATTTCTTTCATTTTGCGCCATTTTGGTTTTTATTTTATTTTAATTTTTTTTTTTTACTCGTTCCAACTAATAGTTTGGTCTGCGGCATAGCTTAGCATAAAAACTATAGCTTTCCATTCTAAAATGCTTTTTATGCAGACATTATATAATTTACAAACATAAATATCATCACACACACATATATATCAACGAAGAAAAATGTATTATAGAACGATAATCAAGTATATATAAATGTTTCTTGTACACGTTTTCACAATTAACATTTTCTCGACTTCGAGAATGGATTATAAATTCTAAGGTATTTATTGCATATATTTCAAGCGATTTTTCAAACTTGTCCTGAATACTACGTCACAAGGCCAATGTACAATACAATATTCACATAAGAAAGTTTCGAATTTCCGCGCAGGAAATCGAATAACAACGTGTTCTTTGTAATTCTTTATCTAGAAGAAAAAGAATTAATATACGAACACATCTGGCATTAAGAAATCCAAAGCAGTCACCTGCACTTCATCACATTTTGTAATGTTACTATGATTCATTTCTTCGATGTTTCGAGCTTTTAGATCTTATTTTGAAACGAAACGAAAAGAACTTTGGTATGAAGAAAGCTGCGTGCCCTTTTAAGGAACTGAGTACCTCAATTGTTTGAAGGTTTGGGGCCTCTACCATGCCTAGACCTGAACAATTAACGGCATAACAATAACCATTTGAGTTTGTGTAGCATATCGTTGTTCAAGATCATTTATATCATGCAGAGACCTAAAAATAAGACCAAAGAATGGTTGGAACGAGTCTTAACTTTTCTTTTAAAGTGCTAGTCGAATACGAACACACTTCCCGAGTTTTTGTTTTTCCTCGCTTTACTTGTTCTCTCACACGTACCATTCTTTAAGGTCTTTGACGTCTTTCTTTTTGGGTTGCTTGACCATTTTATTTTGGGTGGGGTCACATTTGAGGGCTCCATTCATATGTTGCGCAGAAGGTGGCTGGGACTGGTATGGTGCGGTTCCAGCCGGTGGGAAGTGGTACCTCTTGGCGGTCTCGTCGACCTTGTATCCACCACTGCCGGGTGAAGCAGCCAGAGTCCAACTCCTCACTCGATACACCACCAGCGCCACGATGACAACTACAATCAACACCCCGGCTATTATACCGATGACCATTGCTGTATTATCTGCAGCCGATGAGGTTTTGATTTTTGGGGGTGGTTTATTGCTTTCTCGACCCGTCACTGGCATGTCAGGAATGGGAACGATCTGCATAGTTGGAGGCGATCTTGTAGAGGCTCTATGAGGTGGCCTTGGAGTTTGCTGTGGAATTACAGGATACAAAGGAGGAGGAGGTGGTCGATGATGGGTCACAATCACCTCTTCGGGAGGAGGCCTCTTGAAGAGCGTTGTTGATGGTATAGAAGGAGGAGTGACGACGAATTTCTGGACCATATCCATATCATGTGTGGGAGGAGGCAACACACGAGGTGGGTTGGCGAAGTTCTCGGAAACTTCTTGCTGTGTACCGGTGGTTGTCACGAAAGCTGGCGTCGCTGGGGTGTTTTGGTTGATGTTGAAACTGACCTCCCCCAGACCCGAGCCATTCTCGATACAATCCTCTTCGTCATCACAGTTCGTGTCTTCAAGCCCGCCCATTGCGTGGCGTGGTGGTGCTGAAGATCGACCATGTACATAGTTGCTACCCGCACCTCCGGAAATGCTAGGAGTTGTTCTGGGATAAGGACGTGGTGTTGGTGGAATGTAGACAGGTGTTATAAGATCGTCACCTAAAGGAAAAAGTGAAATATATAAAAAAGGCTTACAAGAATGCAAAAGATAAATGAGTTTTCTAAAATAAGGTGGGGGGGGGGCGGGAACGCGGAAAAGAAAGAGAGCTTGATTTCGGGGAAGGGGGACACTCGAAAATTTTTTAATAAAATTTTTAATAAATAACTTTAAGAAGTTCCTAAATTAGATTTAAGAAAATTAAATTATGAATTCATTGAATAAATACCTTCGTTATTATCTGAATGACAATAAATACATATGTTGATTGCATTCAGCATTATTTTATTTATCACCGTCGGGGATAGGTTATTTTTATTATATATAATGAATTTTCTTTGAATTTTAGGCACGTATTTTGAAATTAACTCTTGGAAGGAAATAAAATAAAAATATTTATACAGAAAAAATGTGCTCAAAAGAAAAGATTTAAAAACCGTATAAATGAGCTAAACTAAACCATTGAAAATAATTGAGAGATAGAAGTCTTTTTTCCTATAAAGCATCCCAGCTCTGTAATGCGTATAAGTGGAGACCGCTTTATAACAAAGTCCATTGCTAGTCTAAGAAAGGTTATTACAGAAGAACGCGAGGAATGATAGGGGTGGTAAAAGAACTTATAAGAATTGTGATAACTGTCCATATACAGAGCTAACACCTGCTCATATATTTGACTGTCCAGCTATTCTTGCTGCTCTATAAGAAATAGGGGTCCTGTTTTCGTCAACAAACTTCTATATGGATAATATTCAACAGATTGCCAAAGCAGTCATTTGGACCTATGGTACTATCTGATTTGGTCCCGTCATGGGCACGACATTATCATCAAAACAATTGTGAGGAGAAAGTTTTTAGATTAAAAAAAAAGTTGTATATACATATTTTTTTTCTAAAAGCAAACCCCTTTTTAGATTTTTACGTTTAAAAAGTGGATGACTGAATCGGTTTTAGCAATTCCCGTAACATAAAGTGGGTCCTAAATGGGATGCGTGCAGGCAAATTAATCCAAATCCAAGCATTCATATTATCAAATGAAATGAATTGATAAGTATAGATGCTATTTCGTTTTTATAATAAATGTTTTTGAATGTTCCTTAATCTGTGCCTTTTGTACTGAATTATAACAGGTTATAAATATCAAACGACTTTAAGAAATAAATATCTTTTAATCTAGAGTCTACTGTTATCAAAATGCAAACGATAGAAAGTCATATTACTGAATTTTAAGTTTGGATAATATATTTTACAGAGGATCCACTTTATATTTCATATGTGGCACTCAAAATTTCAATGTATAATAATGTAACCGCTTTAGTCTTCTCGATCGGATTATTATGGCACAAGAAAAATGATTAAAGTGAATAGATAAAATTAAAGTATTTTCTGCTAAATTTAGAACAACTGCACTGGAAATGTTCACGTTACAGCTTTATTTCAACTGCATCTCATAAAATGAAGTATAGGTGCAAAGTCCCGTAAGCCATTTTTGTCAAACAGGAAAAACGTCACCAAAGATGAAATATTTTGCCAATTATGTATTCATATTGGCCTATGTTTGACTGGAGTTACATGACCACAGAAGCTTAGAGGATGTGATTACGAACTTGCAGCCGGCGTTGTCGAATAGCGGGTTGAAGCCCTGATGCTACTGAAGATCCGCCGCTTTGAAGAGTTGATGCACGTTAAATTTGTCGTGGCAAAGTCTTGTTCGCATGGTGTGGTAGTTAGGAGAACCAGGTGCCAGCTCTGGTGTAATCCTCGTCACTTAAACGCAGTTTAAATTTAAGAAGTCCGTCTCCAATAGCCCTCGATGCTTTAAGAGCGAAGTTAGCAAACACCCACTCACTTGGTTGGAATTACACTTTTACAGTCGACGTGATTTTTCTAAACATATATGAAAACTAAATCAGTAATTGCAACCGCTTTTACTATCAAATCATTTTCATTCAAGTTGTGACGGATCTATACGCGGCTCTACTAATCCCTTCAGGACTCTTTTAGAAAAATATTTATTTCAACCAACTTTCACCGAGTGAAGGAAGCGTGATTATGCAAATTAAGTATATTATATAAATTCTGTATTCGCGAGTTTGAGGAGTTAGTTGGCAAGGAGCTGGCGAGTTAGTTGGTTAGTTGAAGAGTGAAGAATCGTGGAATTATTAAGTGCATTTGGAGTTTATCAATGGAAGTTTACTGAGAGTGGATCAATCGGCGGTAATTAAATCCAGATACGGATCGCCTTCAAGGTTCAAGTGTAGGACTCAACTTCATAAAAGTACAGGTATCGTGATGCTTATTTAAATAGAAGTTAACTTTTTAGTGTGCGACGTAGTTTATATTGAGCGTGTTTAATCTATCGTGGAATCAGTTGAGGGTCCGAATTATTATCCCCAGGCTATTGAGTCTCACCTCCGCGCTCTACTATCTGATCTTTTATCTTAATTAGATTGTTATTGTGTATGCTTGATATTTTGGTATCAATAAAATAATTAGTGTGAATCATGTCTGTTGATTATTCAGTTTCTCCCACACACCTAGCCGGGTCTGCGAGTAGACAAGAGGTTTCAGAGGGAAGCAGGAACCGACCGGCATTACAAAGTAACACGTACACACACCCTCCCCTCACACACATTGCTCATATATATATCATACACATAATTTAGGTGAGTTTTTAATGGTAATAAAATGAGCAAAAATTAGTCATATTTACTGGACAATAAAGAGTTATGCAATTCAATCATTTTGACCTTAAAATTGACCTATTATATAAAATTTCTAATAACAAATTATTAAAGTAGTTAGTTAAATCTTTTACAGACTTCCTGTATGTATTAATTAAAACTTGGAAGTGAAGTTTATCCAGCACGCATTCCATAGGCTTTCTAATGAGAACTTGAACGTACGTGTTCTACCTGCCGTCGAATCAGATTCACCACAGTCATCTTCATCGTCCCAGCAACCAGAGCCGCCTCCTCCGGAATAGACCAGGTCGTCACCTTCATAGTTTGGAGAAGCCCCTGCATGCTGGTAAAAAAATTAAAAAGAAAACATTAGTTTTTGAAATAGTACTACTTTGAGCAGACTTTGCTTTAAAAATTGCTAAGGCCTCTCAATCTCGAACAATGAATATGCATATTTATTGGAGATTAATTATACATAATCTAAACACATTATATACGTGTAGGGTGCAGGTGGAACTTTTGAGATTCGATAGACTTTTTAAAAGGGTCTATAGTACTCCAGGAATCTGCTGGAGGTAGAGGACATTTTTTTTGTTTTAAAATTTTACGGATTGTAACTATTAGATAATAGTATCCATTATAATACAAATAGAATATAGATTTGCATAGGGAAAAGTGATACCCGAACTTAAAACAAAATGTCTCGTATACAGAAATAAAAACATAAATCTAATAAAGAATTTTTCCTAATTTACTGTTCATATCCTTAGCTAAATAGCTACCTTTTAGATTTTTGTATAATTAGTAGTTTTATGATTATAATATACTTTGTATATTATTAAGCAATATGTAAAACGGTCTGAGAAGAAAAATGTTGTTACGAATTTTGTGAAAAAAAATTGTGTAAATAATTTGTATTTTTGGATGTGTAATGCATTTGAAAAACTCTATGTTATATTTATTTTATGTTAAAATTGTAATATTCGCAAGCAACGCCTTTTCTTACGTTATAATGGCGATTCCATGGAAAATTGGCGAACTGTTGGCGATAGAGCCATGTTGGCAACTTGGCGATTATGCTGTCGACCATTTTTGGCTCGTGACCCTATGGATTCTTCTGCAAACTAGTGGAGAAATCCACTAATTTCACGATTTATGACGCAAGCCTATCTTTCTCGAAGAATCCGCGAGGCATATAAATACGGAGACGGTCGCCGGAACTGAGTTAGTATAGCTTTGACTAGCGATTAGTAGTCTGGCCTTGACTGTGAAGAGTCGAATAGCGATTAGCTCGGCTGTTGAGTAGGACGAGCGATGCTTGTGAATAATCTAGCCTACTTGTATTTTAGACACTGATAATATGTCTGCGCGCTTTTGAAAGTGTGAAGTCCTTCAGATATTTATTCTGCGAATTTTGCTGCTGAATCCTGTATTTCAAGGATTGATTTGCGACACTCAATTCTCATCGCTCTTAAGGAACTACCTTGTTCTTAGCGACTGATTTGCATAAAATCCTCGATCCCCGATCAACGTAACAATATTCTTAGAGCATTTGGTTAGCTAAATTGTTATCTTTAAGATTTTTTGTGTAATTAGTAGTATTATGATTATAATATACTCTGTATATTATAGAGCAATATGTGAAACGGTCTGTGAAGAAAAATATTCTTAGAACATTTTTTTCAACATTGATATCGAAGTAAAACTCATGTACCTAATAGATCAAGGGTTCTCCTGATCTAAGGGTACATGAGTTTTAATTCGATCGACATAAAATTTTTGTATGAGAAGAAAAGTTTTTTGGTGAGTAAAAAGACGAAGAAAATAGAAGTGCAATTGGTACCGTAAATGTGTTTTTGGTATCGAAGAAAATCGCCAAAAGTGAAGGTTAACAGAAAAGTTCCGAAAAGATTATAAGAAAATAAAATTAAATGAGTTATAAAGTCTCTACAGATATCGATTTAAAAACAAACAAATTTATTGGATAAATACAAAACCCTGTATATATACGTGGTATTTTCAAGTGTTCTTCTAACATATAATTCTAGAGGAAAAGTACGAAAAAAATGGATCTCTTTTAGATTCCTAATGAAATATTATTTCTGGAAGGCTATTGAGGCTTTTAATTTTCTTTGGTGAAATTTAATGGTTATTTATTGCATTTGTTTGTGTAATATGAGCAACTTTTGGGTTAAAAAAAAAAGTGAATTCCCATTCTTTAAAATATTGAGCAATTGATGTTTACCAATTCCTTGTCATTGTTTTCTTAATATAATAACCGTTTTTCATTTTATTATGAAACAAATATGATAGTCCTTCTGAGTCAAATCCTATTCTGTTCTAATTTCCTGGATGATGCATGCGTATGATATTTATAGATTTCGTTTACGGGTCGTATTTAATTTCAAAATATCATGATTTTAACGTAGCTATAAAAGTGTTTTTCTCTTCTTTTGTTTATCTGCATTGTCATGTTTCAAAATAGAAGAGAAAAATAAGCTTTTATTTTCAGAAAAACAACTCAAATTTTATTCGAACATTATTATTTATTTGCAGGTTTTATTCTTGAAAATCATTAAATTGTTTCTTTTCTCAGTTTTCTCTCAGTTAAAAGCATCTTCTTTTGTTCTTAATATTAAAATAAAAGAATTCCACAGTTCAATTTTTTTTGAGCGGTTGAAAGAAAATAATGAAAAAGACCGAATACACAAACAAAATAATTAAATCCCTTGAATATTTTTGGTATACTATGCCAATTACTAAAATTTAATTAAATATTGTCTGATGAGTTATTCTGATGATTAATCGTATCAATTATAAGTTGCCAAAAAAAAAAAAAAAAAAGGAAAAATCTCTATTAAAATAAATTTCGAAAACATGGATGAGTTATAATATTGAGTCTTAATATAACTGCATATATTTGTTCAAGTGTAAAAAAAAAAAAATCGCTATTTCATCGATTACATGCTACATGATATATCACTGAATTATGTGGTATTTTTCTAAATAAAATTACTATATATATATATATATAACATCGATGAAGATTTTATAAAATATATCTTTTATAATCTGCTGCAAAATAGCATAAATTAATTGGTTACACATTTGTTGTACAAAGTTTGCAATTTCCCTAATGTGGTTCATCATATTAAATTTAAGAACTTCAGAACTATAGGAGTATATTAAAGGAGAAAAAAATATATCATTATTTTATTTACTTCAAAAAAATATTATACATCTCGCAAATCATTTAAATCTTAAATTCCAAATAAGAGTGACGTAAAGCAAAAATAAACATTCAAATCGTAAGAACATATGAATGTCGATACAAATACATGAATGAAATTAAACCTTGTGTAGCAAAAAAGGAAAAACCAAAAACGTTACTCGAAAGTTTACAACAAATAAACGAAGTATAAGTTTGCCAGTTTTATTTATACTTTCATAGAAAATAGTTTTTCTTTTTAAAATTCTGAATAATTTTTTCCCCGTTCACTTTTCCGCCTCCGCTGTTGCCTGGCAACGGAAGTAGCAGACGACTATTATATTACACTTTTTTCTTTCCATTTTGAGTTCTATCTTCAAGAATTTAAAAGTTTTTAGAACAGATTAGTGTCAATTCTTTTTGATTCTCCGATTAACATTTATTTTGAAAAAATTGCCGTGGAATATTTTCACTGCGAAGCTGGAAGTTAAATTTTTTTGAATTTTGATAGGGCTTTTAAGAGAAAACGCGGGCTGAATTTTTGAAAATAAGTTTCTTATTCAAACTGATTTTAAGTGTGTTTAGAATTCTTTATAGGAAAATAATATAAACTTTGTAATCTTTTTTTAAAAATAGAATGTAATATTTTTTCCTTAAACGTTTCTTCAGAGTTTGTTAATACATAATTCCAGTTTTATATATCATAAGCAACATATAAATAATTTTAACAATCTGTAAATATGAAAATATATTTTTGCTCAATTTTTTTGGTATAAACTGTTTTTGAAATATAATTTATAATTTTTGCACTACTGGTCATTAAAATTGCTACACCAAGGCGACATGCTACAGACGTGGAATTTAAATGACAGAAAGAAGGTGATGTGATATGCAAATGATTAGTTTTTCAGAGCATTCAGACAAAGTAGGCACCGGTAGCGACACCTACAATGTGTTTAAATGAGGAAATTGTTCAGCCGATTTCTCATACACAAATTTCACTTGAACGTTGTTGCCTGGTGAAAAGTTGTAGTGAGGTTTCGTGTAAGAAGCAGAAATGCGTACCAGATAAAGATCCAATTGTAGTGTACCGAGATTGCGGTTTATCGTATCACAGTACTGCTGCTCGCGTCGGTTGAGATCCAGTGACTGTTAGCAGAATATGAAATCGATGGGTCAGGACAGTAATACGGAACGCCGTGCTGGATCTCAACGGCCCTCTTTCACTAACCGCCGAGAAGACAGGCAGGTTACGTGCATGGCCTTAATGTATCGTGCAACCCCCTCACGAGCCCTGAGCCAAAAAAATTAGAGTCGTTTGCAAAACAACAAGTGTCTGCACGAACAGTTCGACGACGTTTATAGCAGCATGGACTCTCAGCTCGGAGACCATGGCTGCGGCTACCCTTGACGTTGCATCACAGACCGGAGCGTCTTCAATGGTGGGAACAACGACGAACCTGGGTGCACGAATGGTGGGACGTCATTTTTTCAGAGGAATCCATGTTCTGGGTTCTGTTTACAGCATCAAGATGGTCGCATCCATGCTTGGCGACATCGTGGGGAACGCACATTGGCAGCGTGCATTCGTCATCGTAATACAGGCGCATTACCTGGCGTGATGGTATGGGGTGCTATGGATATACATCTCGGTCACGTCTTGTTCGCATTGATGGTACTTTGAACAATGCACGTTACATTTCTGGTGTTATGACTAGTGGCTTTACCCTTTATTCGAGCCCAGCGAAGCCATACATTTCAGAAAGATAATGCACGACCACATGTTGCCGGTATTGTATCGACTTTCCTTGATACGAAAAATGTTCGGCTTTTGCCCTGACCTGCACGTTTACCAGATATCTCGCCAATAGAAAACGTCTGGTTCATGGTTGCCAAGCGACTGGCCCGTCACCATACGCCAGTCACTACGGTTGATGAGCTGTGGCAAAGTGTTGAAGCTGTTTGGACATCTGTACCTGTACGTGACATCCAATCTTTGTTTCATTAAATGCCCAGGTGTATAAGTGCTGTTATTACTATCAGAGGTGGTTGTTCTGGGTACTGATTTCTCAGAGAATATGCACCCAAATTTCTTGAAAATTTAATCACTTGTTATTTTCAGTATAATATATTTGTCCAATAAATATCATTTTGTTATATGCAATTTTTCCTCGTGTAGCAATTTTAATGGTACACGAGTGTACATCTAATATTTTCATTTGATTTTATTTCTATTATATTTTACAACTTTTGTTTTCAGTTCACATAATTTTGTGTTTTAAAGAATGTAATAATATTTTTGAATGATTTGGAGGAAATTAGGGCACTAGAATCCTTTTTGCAAACGTATACGTAGTTACTATTATTTTTTTAAGAAATAAAAATGGTATTTTAACAGAATGTGTGATTACACGGCTACAAAGTATAAAATTCTATTCTTCTAGATTAAAAAAAATACAGAATCAGTTCTTAAAAAGAAAAATGAAAACTTGAATATCCCCTAGAAAATAATGGGGGAGGGGAGGGAGCAAAAAAAAAAACAAATAAATTATAATTAAAAAAATGTGGCACTAAAACGCAATACATATTTTTAACCCTAAAATAAATTGCCTTGGTTCTTCCTCTGGAATTAGTGACATTTTGTCGGTATTCAAATACTCATTGAATCACTTTTGTTTTTCGTCATTTTATGCAATTAGAAAAATTCGAATGTTTTTTTTTAAATTTAAGTCATTATGCAGATTTTCTAGATTACTTCTGTAATGAACGCGATAATAAATACAAGGAAAATTTATGTCATCAGCCTATGAGAGCTTAGAGTTATAAACAAAAACAAATCACGCGTCTTTCTAAAATTTATTCAAAACATATTTTATTTCCTTATTATAGCATGCAAGCTACTTATTTTAATATGTTCCGAATTGTCAGCATTGAAATGCTTAATAGGAGAGCAACAAACTTATGAAATGCTTTTGCTAATGAGGTATCAGTTCACAATGGGTAAAATTCATGAAAGTCGCATGGTTAATGTAATCTCGTACCTCTTTCATTGGATTTAGGGATTGGAATATGGGACCAAAAGGTTCAATACCGGTGTTCGGTATTTTTTAGATCTAAATACCGGGCCACCGGTTTTAATACTCGTAGTAGAAATTTTAGAAAAGGAAAACACAGGTGTTTCTTTGTTTTATTTGCCAGTTTTAAAATGTGATCTTAAAAGACATAATGCATCAGTTGCACTTATTATTTGCAAATACAATGTCAATAGCAAACTCACAATTTTAAAAAATATCGAAATATTACGCACTTTCTTCACAACTACAACCTTGTTTTCACAGATTCAAATATCAGACTACGAATCCTGCGCGTGTACAGTGCTCTGAGCTGTAATTTGATAGTTTTGATCCGCCTCCTTGGATAATTCATACATTTTATCACTTCTCTTGATTGTACAATGCAACTGTATATTCACAGTCAAATTAATTTCGCCCGTTAAGGAGACAAAAACAAAAACATACTACTTTGCTATGTTAGCAATCCCTGAACGTATAGTGGAGACAATTTTAAAAATTTCTAGTTAATACGGAAAAAACGGTATTTAAACTTGTGAATACCGGCATCATAAAATTGTGCAAATGGCTCAAAATACCGGTATTCGGTATCCCGGTATTGCAATTCCTAATTAGATTCAAAGCTGACTTTAGACTAATACGCCTTCTTGTAATTATAAAATTCGGATACAGTTTCAAAAATTGGATATTTGAACAAACATGTCCAAATATTATGGTTTTTAATTTTTTTTTTCAAAATAAGAAAAAAATTCTAAGTTATACTGGTTTGTTAAACCAAATGCATTTTGTTTTACCTGTGTGTTATTATTGTTAACACATACATAGTTTTTGAAACAAAGTTTCTGCAAAACTGCAAAGATGGCAACAATGAGACGGTAGAACTGATTAGCTGGAAACCCGAGATTGCCCTTATCATGTAACTATGACGTCATATGAATTTAGCCCATTGGTCAGCTTCAAACTGCCAGTATTATGTCTCTAAGACTCATAATTATATTATGTGTATACATTTTTGTCATTTATTATGGACATAACAATGAATCGACTACATATATAAGATCTGTTTTTTATCATGTTTTTAATAACTCGCTTTCTTGTCTGTCCGGGTGGAATTTTGTAATTGATTTTAAACTAACTTCCCGATGAGCTAGAGACTTGAAATTTGAACCATAGCTCAGAAGTGGATGATAATGCATGAAAATGTGAAAAAAGTTTTAGTCTCGAACCTAAGCTCTCAATGCGGTGGACCCCGATTTCGACAGGGCCCAGTAATTCCGGAACTTAGACGAGTTTACACGATCAAAGATCACCTGTCGATAGCACGGGTCGAGTTGCGTCTACGTATTCCATTTCATGGCTCTGGGGTCAAAGAGTGGCTCCCAGGTTACCATGTTTTTTTTATTAACTCGCTTTCTTGCATGTCTTTCCGGGTGGAATTTTGTAATTGATTTTAAACTAAGTTCCCGAAGAGCTAGAGACTTGAAATTTGGACAATAGCTCAGAAGTGGATGATAATGCAGGTGAAAATGGTTATAAGAACAAAGTACATAAAAAAATTAAGAAAATTATTTTTCATAAGATTAACATTGATTGTAAAGAAAATTCCTATCACGATTTTCGTTTCCCTATATAAATAGTAAATACGTTTTAACTCTTAGAATGAGCATTATCTTTTAGCAACTTATACAAATATTTACCTCTATAATCATTGATAATATAATTGTTTATCTATATAAATATTAACAAAATATTTATTCATAAAAAATAACAAAACGTATTCTTCATTAAAGTTAGTTTTTGACTTCTTTGGAGAGTATTTGATTAGCCAATAATTCTAATATTTGCTCTTCAAGTTATGTCATAATAAAATATTTAGGTTTGATTCACGTCTAACTCATTATTCCTTGGCAAAATTATTTAAAAAGTAGCTATTAGCATTATAATTAGTTATCTATTATAATGTTTTCCCGGCCGATGGCAATAGTCTTAAGAAATATCTACCACAATATACCTGTTGCATTTGATGATCAGAGGGAACAGATCTTTGTTGTAGACTAAGTGGTAAGGACATGAGGAGTTCAACATCTCCCTGAACAGAGATTCGGGGATCATCTTCAGCAGCCATGTCCAATATGCGGTCGCCATTGACCACTAGTCCTGAAATAATGCCTTGGAAAGGTCTTTCTATTCCACCTCTGAGAGGGTTCCTCTTGCCTCCTACTTGAATTGTTGAATGGCTATTGAACACAGTCAGTTGACGACCTGTAAAATGAAAAAAATTATGGCAGAAAAAGAGTTCAATGTTTTGTCATGCATATAATCTAAAGAAATACTCATTATTCTAATTTTTTACAAATTTCTTATTGAAGGAATTTGACGGCAAGTTTGCATTAATGCATCAATCATAAAATTCTCTTGAACAGTTAATGGATTAGTACGCGAACTTTGTGTGGCAAGTCATGCACGAATCCCTACGAAAGAGAATTTTAAGAGTATTTCCCTACCAATGGGGAAATTCAAACAGTTAAAGATAAGTAATAAATTATTTCGTTTGGGTCAGTGGCAACGATAATTTTTGTTTCGATGTAATTGCTTTACATGTTAATGATTTTGTCGTTAATAAAATAACGTGAAAGAAAATTTTGAATTTTCATCAAGTACCTTGAAATAAGGAAATAAGTTTTTCACCTCGAATTATTTTTCTAAAGAAGTTTGTCCTGATTAATGCAAGTCAACTCATAGGTAGATATATAAAATTTTTTTCACATACATGTAAGGAGTTTTATATTGATTCGTTAATTATTGATTTATTTTAATAGAAATTGTAGCTTCAAAATAATTATACCTATTTAAATTAAATTATTGAAGGCCGTGGGTAGCCTAGTGGTTAAAGCATCGGACGCCAGACCGGAAGGCCTGGGTTCGATGCCCGATGCCACCAAATATCCGCCGAGTGCACACGGAGTACGTGCTCGTTAAATCAGTGGATCCGAATGGTGTCGCCATCTATCGTGAGAAAAATCGTACTGTCACCTTCATGGGGTCAAAGCTTCGGCTAACGACAGGCGTATCTCTAGCCCGTTGCCATGATGAATTTCGTGGGCCTCGATCTGACTACGTCAGACAGGTGGCATAAGTAACAACAAATTAAATTATGCTAAAAAAAGATTGTGAAAGAAAATGTCAAGTTGATTATTCTACAATTTCAAAGCACACATTATTATATAATTATTTCATAGCTTGCACAGATTAATTCTAACAGATTGATAAAACTCTAACCCTACTTTTCCACGGTAAATCTATCTTACTCGCTATTAAAATGACAGGGGGATTCTGCTGTAAAGCTCTTAAAATAGAAACAAAATATGAATTACTTCTAATCCCTCTAATTCCTCTCGTGTATTTAATTATATTTTCTATACATTATCTAAGAACGAATCAACTAATAGTTAGTATACAATGAATTCCTTTCAAATGAATGTTAAAATGGTTGATATTTCTATAACTAATAAATTAATTCGGATATAAAAGTTTGCATCACTACCAAGTGGTTGCTTCACTCGGACATTATGCTCGTCTACTTGGATAGTAGAATTGGGTCCAGATCGGGTAAATCGAACCACGTGATACTGCCCATCATTCACATGCACACTGTGCTCTCCTATAGGGTGATCTTCAGTGCCCATGTTGTACACCATGTAAATGTTACCGTCCACCTGTAAATATGAAACAAAGTGTTGTTAAAATGTGTAACTTATATACATAACAATATAACTTATTCTAAATTAGGGTAAACGTAAATATGCAGCATTTTCATTGATTAACACTCCTCTAATTTGAACTTCGTTTTACTCTACAAAGTGTATCCTTTTCCTGATTTCTTTCATGTATTTTATTCATAAAATTTTGACTTTGAATTATGTTAAGAAATTTTTTTCTGAAGCAGTTATCCTCATTGATAAGTCCATGAAAAGTCTAGCTTTATATTTAATAAAAAGTAGTTCCAGAGAATTTGCATAGTACGTAATATGTAGAAGATAAATAACGAATTTTGAATGATCATTTAATATAACCCTTTATAAGGCCTTGGTAGCCGTCCAGCCAGTATGGTGGATGTGACCCTCGGATTGTAATCGAGTGGGCTCGTGTTCAAATCCCGAATAAGGCATGAATGTATCTCCGGGAAAAGAAGTCGGACTTTCGCCTGAAATGGATTCCCGTCTCGAATAGAAAGCAGCACACCCCTTCTGTTGTATGCTGAGATCATCGTCTGTAATAAAAAGTCGATATTCTTCTGTGTTTGTACTGTAGGTTTCTGTCCTTCCATCTCTTGTCTTCATATGTATCTCAGTATAAAACACACGACAGCAACAGCATAAGGCCATGGTAAGTATATTTGCGACTAACTTAAGTAGTTTTTAAAAATCCACGAGAAGCTATTTTTCCCACCTATGATTTGTGCTGATAGCATTTCGGCTGACACGACAACTGACATCTGGATTTTCAAGTCGCAAGCGCAAAGGACGACCTGTAAATTTCCTGAGCAGCAAGAAAACTGTTCCAGATAGTGTACGATTGCGTAAAGCTAGTGGTGACTATATGCCAGTTTGACAAAAAAAAAAACATATCGAAATTGACGTTTGGCTCTACTAAAGCATATGAGAACAAGATACGTTTGTATAGCTTGCAATATTCTACTATGTATTGATCCCTGTTTTCAGAAATTTCATGGAATGTAATATGTATTAACTCTTAAATTTTTTAATACAAAACATATCTTAATTTATAATTTTTTCAATATATTTTAGTGTTTAAAAATTATTTTTTACACATAAATACAATGCAATGTAATACAACCAGGGACGCCTTAAGACAATTTGAGGCCCTGGGTCTCTATGCAAAAGTAGGCCGTACCTGAGATCTTTAAAAGTAGACAGTATTATGCAATGTCAAATACTCTTTCGAACGGTAATTTGAAATAAATAAATGCGTACGATTCGCAATCTAAAAAAAAATTGGCACAAACCGGATCGACCGTTAGCCCATTTCGACAATATGAGTTCAAAGATTGTTTATGGTACTAGGCCTAGGCCTAGAGATGGACAACGGTCATCACATAATAATAAAGTCTTACCACTTTTGCCGGTTGACATGCAGTTTCAAATTCCCTGTTTTTCTGAAAATATGCACGGGAATAATATTTGACCATTAAAATAATCTGGATTATGATCCTATTAAGACAGAGTCGGAATGAAACGAGGCTCCCAACGAGGGCGAAGGCCTAGTTGGCCCATGCCTTAAGACGTCCTTGAATACAATACACCTCATTTCCACAACTCGCCACGTGAGAAATTAGATATTTTATTAAATTTATCGTGTGTCTCTTATCCTCAGTCAGCATTGCGGTCAGCGGAAGAATCAGATTTCAAACCTCAACACCTCTACCATTTAGTTTGTTGCTACTCTGATCCTTTTTTCTGATATTATAACGCAAGAAACTTAGTAAGAGATATTTTTGGAGTAAGGAAGCAGTTAAGTTCTACCTAATGCTTATAATATAGTACCTAAATTAGAACAACTTTCACTCGTAAAGAAAACTTGAAAGGATATAATCTAATTAAAAGTATTCTACACCAGTTATGGTCATAAGTTCATGACCAATGAAGATGGCAACAAGGCATAGATTTGTGTCATACTTCCCCAAAAGACAGTCACACACAATAATAAGTGTATCTGCCATTAACTTTAATAACCAAAGTAAGATTTCTTGAGGCCCTGGTATCCTATGCAAAAGTAGGCTTCACTTACGATCCTTTTAAGATGACAGTATAGCATACATTGTCAAATACTTGTACAAATGATAATCCATAGCAAATATATGCGCGTGAATCACATTCACAAACCTAAGAACAAACGAATGGTGTAGAGGAGTAGGGGGATAGGTCTAGGCAGAACGACGGATATGACATAATAATACAATCTTTTCACTGTATGCCAATTGGTATAAAATTTTCTTCCTAGGCCCCCTAGCGACCTTTTTAAGTAGGTAGCATATAACTAACGTTGCCATAATCATAATCGTAACCATAACTGATAAATGTGGGTGACTCACAATCTCAAAAACCTAGGCAGTGCCGGTTTATCCAGGGGCCAGGGCCCCAGAAGGGACAAGGGGCCCGGACAAGCCGGACTTAACCAAATTTTCTGGTTATAAATTTCGATTCAGCAGTGCCAAGAGGGCCCATAGTTCTTCTGCACCCAGGGCCCAAATGAGCTTAAACCGGCACTGAACCCAGGCACAAACCGAATGCCGCCTTTTGATAAATAAGTAATGATGGTGTATAATAGTATGCCTAGGCCAAGACTCTGATATGACATAATAAAGCACTCTTGCTTGTTTCTTGTTGTCATAGGGTTGAAAATTCCTAGTTTTTTTGGAGAATATACCCGGGAATAACATTTGATAATTAAAATTATTCGGATCATGATCTTATTGGCTTCAAGTCGAAGCCCCCTACGGAGACAGAGGCCCTGGGAGTGAAACCATGCCTTAAAAAAGACGTCCGTGGTGATATGGCAATGTCGAGAGTGAGGAATTGGCTGATGTATTGTAACTTGAAAGCAGTTCAAAATTATGAGATCTGTAGCTTTAGCTTTGCATTTGAAATAATGTCCCTAGAGTGAGGCGTATTTCACAATAACAAAGTTGTTGAAAATCAGAGCTTCATAATACATCCTCTGACAATAAAGTTGGGTGAATAGTCATGTAACATTAAAGTAAATGAAATATTAACGAAAGTTACCTTACTGTCCTTCGAAATAGTCACCTCCCATAACTATGCACCGCTGAGATCTGCTATACATGTCCTGGAAACGTTGTAAGAAGTCTCCCTTTGAGATGGAGTTCAAAAGCCTCGTCACGTTTCATTGGATGTTAGAAATATCATCAAATCTCTTTCCTTTCAAAACGAGTTTGAATCGTGGAAATAGGAAGAAGCCTGGAGGATAGAGGTCTGGTGAGAATGGTGGATGTTCAATTTGGACCACCTCTTTTTTCCCCCCAGGAACTGTTTGACGATATTGGCTGTATGAGGGCGAGCATTGTCATGAATAAAAACCATGAACCTTGCTGTGCGTATTGGGGTAGTAACCTGCGTAGACATTTCATGAAACGGGTCAAAATTTCATTGTACCTTGCAGCATTCATCGTCCAGCTATCATGCGCACAGTTAATCGACGATCTTTCGTGATTAATTTATTCACTTCAATGTTTTAGTCACTGACGGAGGTCATCCGTCTTTCGCTACGGGGGGGGGGTTACTTTCCCGGCCTTCTCGACATTGGGAGAACCACTCGTATACACACTTCATGAACAGTGTTTGATCTTCATAAACACATACCAGCATCGAATAAATTTCTGTCGGTGTCTTGCCAAGCTTAAAACAAAACTTTAAATTGATCTTTTGTTCGTTCATTTTCCTGTTCTCAGTTAAGAACCAACCTCACTGAACAAGTACTTTGTAAAACAAGTCTCGCACGGAACACAAACGACACTCAACTGAACAATATCAACACCTACCGCTACGCATATGCAGCGTTTTGTTTCGTCAGTGTTGCCAGATCAGCCATTTTGACTTCATTTACCGAACTTTATTGTCAGAGGTTGTATTATATCTTGTTATCAAGAAGTGTTTTAAAATGTAAACGTTTTGAATATGAAAAAAAAAGGACTGTATATATACATGTAAATTTTACAAATATAAGCTTACAATTTCCAGTTCCATATAATCATTGGATGTACCACTATCGATTCGCGCCAAGACTCCGTTATCTGCCATTGTGATAAACCCTAGAGCCACCAGATCAGCTTTTGTGTCGGGCATTTTGTCCGGAGGGAACGATAGAGTGATTAAGCCAGTTCCTGGACCAAACTCGTAAGAAATGCTCTCTGAAACGAAAAACAAAACCTATTATTTTCCCGGTCTTCATATGACCTGTTCAAGTTTATTTAAGTAAATAATTGATAATAAAACTCAGTTTATTTTAGAAAAAGATTGTTCTTCTCAGAAAAGAATCGAAACGTTGTCGCCTGTAAATGAATTAAATAATTTCAGGAAAGTTAGTTTTGGGAATTTTTAATGGAAACGTTATCGTTTATAAATCAGTGAAAATAAGTTTAAAAAAGTGAGCTGTCTGGATTCTTAATCGAAACGTTATCATCTGTTAACTAGATAGGAAAGTTGGTTGTCAGGCTATTTAATTGAAACATTTTTGTTTGTTAATGAACTAAAATAATTTGAGGAAACTTACTTTTCTGGATTTTTAGTTGAAATGTTACGTCAGTTAATCGATCAAAATAAATTTAAGGTAGTTAGATTACTGGATTTTTAATTAGAAAATTATCGTCTGCTAATGTATAAAATATTTTAGGAAATTTAGTTTTCTGGTATTTTAATTGGAACTATACTATCTGTTAAGGAATTTAAATAATTTTATGAAAGCTAGTTTCGACAATTTTATCGACAATTTTAAAATAATTTTAGGAAAACGTTAGTTTTCTGGATTTTTATTCGAAACTACATTGTTTGTTAAGGAATTAAAATAATTTTAAGAAAGTTCGTTTTCTGAATTTTTAATCGAAACTATATTATCAGTCAATTAATAAATTAATTGAAATAATTTTAAAAGAACGCAAGATTTCTGGATTTTTAATCGAAACGTTATCGTTTGTAAATTAAAATAATTTTAAGAAAGTTAGTTTTCTGAATTTTTATTCGAAACGTAATCATCAATCAATTAATTAATTAAAATAATTTTAGGAGAAAATGTTAGATTTTTTTTGGTTTTTTAATCAAAACGTTATCGTCTGTTAATTGAAATAACTTTAAGAAAATTAGTTTTCTGGATTTTTATTCGAAACTATATTATCCGTTAAGAAATTAAAATAAATTTTAAGGAAGCTAGTTTTCTAAATTTTTATTTTGTAGTTGAATTTTTCTTTTTCTTCGTAGTGTAATTAAGCTTCAATCTCATAAAAAAAACTTTCTTACATAGCAAGGATAAAGACAAGTGTTTGATAGCAAGAATTTTTAAGGTAAGCAAATTAACTTTTGTGCTGCAAACAGAATTAAACTGGGAAAGCAACAAAAATGCATTTATTTTATAAATATTAACCTAGTTATTTTACTTACGCTATTGTCTATTTAAAGAGTTGTAATACTCCGAGAATTTGACATGATTATTCTTAATAAATCTCGTTCAAAGTAATAAACTAACGTGCCACAGCTTAATTGAAAACGGAAACTTTTAGATTTACACGAAAAGCAACTTTTTGATTCAGAGTTAAAATTAGTTATTAAATTAACGAATAAATACACAGTCCTTTAAAAAAATTCATAAATAATATCACTTATTTTAATTAAATAATTTTTTGAACGAGGTTTATTCATGACCATAAGGCTACAAAGAGTAAATATTACTATGTAACTGTTTATCTTATAGTTTGCTTAGACGTAAAATATATAAAAATCCCAAGGAAATACATAACAATGTGTAGTTTGTTTTGAAATTTTATGGGTATGGAACAGAATTATTTGCCATTAGAAACATTTATTATTCTTTGTTCAAATATACTTTATTACTGCACAAAATTACTTACCGAATAACATAATACATGCAAAACACACTTTAATATATTTTTAAACGACACAATAAACTGAAATAATAATAGAATACATCCCGCAATTGTTTTACCATTGGTGCCAGTTCATTTGGTAGTTGTTTTTTTTCCTAAGCGTTTCCGAGCGCGTTTACGAAATTGCGTTCGACACACGTTCTATTTTGAAATTTTGTATATAAATGCAGATAAATGCGGCAATGACCAATTTTATAATGGGGAAAATATGTGTTTTCCTTAGTCTTAAACTAAACTAAACTCTGTGGCGTAACAGCCCACGAGGACCGAAGCCTACTTTGTCCATCTTAGTTTTCGTGACCTTGGGCAGGTGCATGAGCAGATGCCCTGGTCAAGTGGTCAGTCTGACGTGAAATCCCCAGTGTTTAGCTGGGTATTGCTCAAATTGTAAAATTGTAATTTGAATGCACTATGTAGTTGTAAAGTATTCGTAGCGAAGAATAAATTTATTAAAAAAAACTATTCTGGCGCCATCTGTTGCACCTAATCTTAACTACGTCAAAAATTTATTTATTACAGCATCACAAAAAACTTTTATATGTATGTATAGATAATACGGGAATGTCTTAATATTGTAGCCAAATAAAGAAAAGAGATACATTATAAATTTAAGTAACTAACCATCAGCACATATCGGTCCAGAGAAAGATGTCATATCACAATCACACGTGTAACTGTTGAAAACTTGTACGCACACTCCATGATTTGCACAGGCTGAATTGCTGCATTTAGTCATAGACCCTAAGAAATCGTAATTTAAACAATCAAAATAGGAAAAAACACATAAAAAAATTCTTATGTAACAAAAGGAAATACGAAGAAAAATGCACTACGTTTTTACTACTACAAAGCAAAACGCATTTCTAATGAAATGCTAGGGGGAAAAAAGAACTACAAACCACTATATTTCTAGTACCATTTGTCTTACCAGGGCAACCCCTTGACACTAAAGTGGAAGGGATGAGCGATTCCCTTACGGGGTCTCCTGTTTCTCCATTAAAGTCCAAAGATGCAAGGCAACCCTGGAACCCTTGTCTCGAATGCAGAAGACGAGGAAGGGCGAGGAACATTGTTCTTCTCACGCCACCCACATAAAGCAATCCTTGAAGGTCAAGGTGGGTATTGGGTCCTGGACTAGTAACCTGCCAAAATTACAAAGAATGGTTGAAG
This sequence comes from Trichonephila clavata, assembly GCA_019973975.1. Lineage (NCBI taxonomy): Eukaryota > Metazoa > Arthropoda > Arachnida > Araneae > Nephilidae > Trichonephila > Trichonephila clavata. Next base: position 35,421 of record BMAO01017951.1, read on the forward strand.
ACTGTGTTTTCATGTCACACTTCGATACAATACAAGGGTTATGGCCAACTGACCTTGCTGTTCTTAGCCGTGGGCAGATTGTGACGATTTTATCTTTGACTATATTTAACGTTAAATAATCAATATAAAAATAAATTAAATCCGTGGTGTGCTCTATCCGACATTATTAAACAAGGTCTTTAATACAGGGTTGTTCATAATTTCCTCCAAGGTTTCGAAACACAATAGGGAAAAAACTAAGACGAATACAACAAAAAAGAACATTGGATAGCATATAGGAGCATATAAGTGGGAAAGCAACGACTAATCTGAGAAAAGTAACTGAATATAACGGGAAAAATGAAATACGCATATAAGTCGTCCGCATGTTGTCATCGATAAATGACCTCTAAGCACTTCCGTGAATTCGACAAAAATGCTGAACATAATATCAAAATATTTTTCTTTTATGCGATCATTTAACATAATCGTAAGAATTAACTACGAAATCTTTCTAAAAAAAAAATTCACTTGCAGAAATTAATCCGTTACCTTATCCTTCTATATTTCCTTTCTTTAACAAATGGCAATCCATGTCAAAAAAGAAAACTGAAGAGATTTCTTGGAATTTGAAATGTATTAATTAATTCACAAGAATTATTCCGATTTTTGTAAATTATGCTATTATTAAACCTCGAATGATGTGTAATTTGGGATAACTGACTACCTAAAAGAAAAAGAACCCTATTGAATTCTTTTCGATTAAGTAAAGAAGATTAATAAAACATCAATAGAAGTATTTCGTCAGCCATTATTAAGACATCTCATTTCGAACAACTCTCGGTATTAGAACAGTATTTAAATTAGCAGTTATCCAGGTTTTATCTTTTTAACTATCATCGTTAAATAGGGTTTAACAGGCGGTATTTAAAAATAAAAACAAACTCGTTTCGAAAATCTAGTAGCTCAGCACTAATTAACGCCCATTTCTAGCGATCTCTCGTAAAATGTTGCGCTTTTTATATTTTTTGCATGCAAATAAATAACTAAGCAATGATTTGTGCTCGTGGGAACCTATATATTGAAATACACAATGTATGTTGTTTTCCCTGCAGTGAAATATTGCTTGTGATAAATTTAGCTTAAAGGCATACATGCATATTTGGCGCAGCCTTTTTTAGGACAATTTTTTACGCAGCTGAGGGTGAAGGGTTGCCGTAAACAAAACGACATGCTCTAACATCTGCCGCGCTCTATCTCCACATTGCAAAAATTACTGGTCGATTTTTCTGCTTCGGAAACCGGACATCCAATATTATTTCTTTTATTTCGCTCGCGCTTTTGTTAAAGGGCGTAAACAGAAATGGCCATTCTGTTTAAAAGATTTTCACCATTAAAATGTTATACGCTATTTCTGATGCGTTTGACGAAGACGAAGCTACCATCTTTACCACCATCTTATTTATGACATAGGGAGCCGAAGAACCCCATTGGCTGGAATTCCAAGCAACTTTTATTTAGAGCAACTTTTTCAGCTCACTGGGAAACAGTTGTTCGGAGCGGTTGCTATGGCAACTACGTAGAAATTGTTCGGAATTGGGTGGAAAATTTTTTCGAACGTGTATGTGTGATAAAGTCTTTACAGAGAAAGTTGGTTGCAAACTTTAATAATTTGGCAACTCTAGTAGACGGGATCAGGTTTACCAAATTGGCGGCTTATCGCCTTTGGCGATAGATTTGGCGTAACATTACAGTGCCAAGGAAAACATCGAGCAGTTTCTGGAAATTGATTTCATCAAAAGTTCCATGAGGTTCCTTTGAAATGGGGGTTCCATAACGGACCTTTAAGACAACGGTCTAGTTAAGAATTTGCTTGCCGGTTGTCTGTGACAAGTCAGAGAAACATTTTATATGTCTGAATTCCTGCTCGGGAGAACTCTTGAGACTCGTTTCTGGAGCGTTGTTAAGCTTGTTTATAACGAGGGTATTTTTTCTATTGCTGTAAATAACCTGTTTTAATATTTCTTTGTATATTTAAGTCAATTTGTCTTCGTATAGTCATTTGTTCGTTCCATTATCCATTAATATATTTGTTATTATTCAATTACCGTAAAATCCGGCGTATAATGCGTACCTATACTTTCAAGCGGTAATTTTTAGGTATATTCGCCGTATAATGCGCACCCTCTTTTTTGCGAAGAGACCTGAAGTGTAAGTGTGCAATGTTCTTACGTTTTGAAGTCATTATTCGAGGTTTTATTTCCAAGGTTTTGAAAGAAATAGTATACGTCTAGAACTACAACCCTTTAAGTTCAAAAGAAATGTTATTTCTTTTAAATAAACAGTACTTCTCGATCTATGTAGAAGTCTAATTTTTTCTATGCTCATCTTTTCTATTATTTTTAAAGCTCTCCTTTTTATACCCGGCGTATAACGAGCATCCGTAAATTTCGAGCTTATTCATTTGTGCTAAAAGTGAGCGCTATACGTTGTATTTTACGGTAATTGGAGTCGTCGGCTGTCCCCCCCCCCCCGCAAATTTGTAACACTATAATGAGATGTTTACGTAAATTGCATTACAAACAGGAAATATATAAACTGACCTTCGCAATCATATCATCCACCATTAGTGTATGGTGATGCAGCGAAGGTCGACCGATGGTCACTGCGTGCCACTGATTATCATTGAGTGCTCTTTTGGTGTTGGACCTCACTCCTCTCGGGCCATCTCCTAAATTGAAAACGTAGTGCAGATGACCGTCGACCAGTTCGACAGCGATGAAGTCTTGTCCTTTGCCCGCGTTGTACAGTATCAAACCGTTGGGCTCCATGGTCTTGAACTGGAAGTAGATGTTGAGGGTGGAGTAGGCTCTCAGCTGGGGAAGGCCAAGGAAAGTGAATTTGGACTTGAAGGTGACCGGGTGGTGGACGATGTTGTCCTTCTTTCCGAATTTGGCAGTAACCTTTTGAAAGAAATTGGTGGAAATAGTGTATAAAGTCTAATCGTGTTTGGAATAATCTATACATCGTATTTACTCGAATCTAAGCCACAACCTGACTTCTCAACAAGTTTTGGTGAAAAAATGACAAAAAAAAAAATTGCAAAAAGTTTTACTGGTATCTGATATTTATATGAAATAACAAAGATGAAAATGCGAGCTAATAAAAAGTGAACAACTAAAATTTTTTTTACCGATAAATTAAAAACTTTTAATACATTCATGAACCTGTAATCGTCAGTATAATGTTCAATATTCCACCATCCAACGAATCTTCCTGCCTTTGATTTTAAGCCGCACCTAATTTTCAGTAGCATTAACAATGGAAAATATTTTTTGGCTTAGATTCAAGTAAATACGGTAATTACATATAATTCTCAAGAACTAGGCCAACACGAGATGTGAAAAAAAGAATAAAATAATTACAGTTTTATAGAACTCAAATATAGTATTTTAAATATTTTTGCTCAGTAAATTCACACAGACTTTCATATTTCGACGCAAAACGAACGTTACTTGCAAACAAAATTATTTCATAACTTCTCAGAAAATAATATAAATGTACCAATAGTGAAAAAAATGAAATTAAGAAATAAAATTTTAAATCTAAGTCAGACGCATTTCAAGTTGAATTTACGACCAATCCTCTCAGTGTGGTAGGATATTCCTTTATAGAAACTAATGGAATGCACCCCCATAAAATTAATATCTCCATCCAACTGTGTTAAAGAACATCGTTAGATACAAACTAAAAATTAACTTCACTTCAGTTATTTACTATTTGTAAAAATTATCTTTTCTATCATCGAATAAATTCTCTAGATTTCTTTAGATAATTTACATTTGGTTTTAGCAACCTGTAGAAATTAAATTAACGCGAGTTTTCAATTTCGAGACGATCATAACAAATAAAATGTACCTTTGATCATAATTTTTGAAGCTTATCTTTAGCTTTTGAATTTCACTTTAAAACTAAGAAAAGTTTATTATTATTATTACTAATAATTTGCAAGAGTTGAACAACCTAGAATATCACTCCTACTTATGGAGCACCATTATAACCTGTACTATTTACCATTATTTACAGGCAAAACAATTGAGAGCAATAGAATTTTTGGAGAAAAAACATTCCTACAGATTTCTCACAACTGGTTTATACACAAAGACATTTCATTTAGTTTTATAGCATTAGTAAATTATTCAGTTTATATAATCAACAATATTATAAGATACTGTTAAAAACTGAAACTTAAAAATACATAGGAAAGACTTATCACCTTGAAGTGTGAAATCTGGCCACTGTGCGCCATATCCAAGTAATGTTTTCTGTTGAAAATGAAATGCTGAAGATGTCCAACGAAGTTAGGCATACTCGTCATAGATTTCAAGTGCTCAGGATGAATTGAGCCCACGTGGAGAGATTGTATGTCCAAAGTCATAGAATCCACTTCCCCAAGATCTTTGAAAAAACAAGAGGCGTTTAAATATTTTTTAAAATTATTATAAGAAATATTCATTTTTAAAATAAATAAACAAACTTTTTAAAATTTTTTTTGATTGATTTTTTAGTTTTTTTTATATTCGAAAACGATTTTCTTATAATTCGATTTAAAACCACACACACACACACACACACACACACCACACACACCACCACACACACACACCACACCACACACACACACACACACACACCACACACACACACACAACACACACACACCACACACACACACACACACACACACAACACACACACACACCACACACACACACACAGCACACACACACACACACACACACACACACACCACACACACACACACACACACACACACACACACACACACACACCACCCACCCACCACCACCACACACACCACCACACACCACACACCCCCACCCACCCACACACGCACCACCACACACACACACACCACCACACACACACGCACACGCGCGCCGATATTTTATATCTCAGCATTTTTATACCCATACATTAACATTACATTTCACGAATTTTTCTTTCCCATTTTTTTGTGAGATTAACCCCAATTAGGATATAGTTATATCAACCTGTACATCATTATCATTATTTTTAAAAACAATCGATATTATATAACAGTTCTATGCGTTCACAGCTTACAAAATTGGATCAGCATTAGCAAAACAGGTAACTTTACATAAAGAATATTAATTTTTATACATATGTGTAGTAACTCTTTTAGATATTAAGAACAAAATAATACCAAAAAATGATAACTATTGAAATCTAAAGCATTTGAAATGTAACACACTATAAGACGTTTTGATTTTAATTTCTTTTTCAAATTTAAACTGTTTAAAAATGCCTAATTATACCTTTTTTATAGATAATAATGTGTGTGTATCATTTTTATATTATTGAATTTTAAATGCAAGTAAAACTATGGTAAAAAGGTACTTAATTTAAAATGTAAGGGTAAAAAAAAAACGGTCTGTGTGTATGCAATAAAAACACAATTAATTAAACATAATGGATAATAATCAAAATTTTTTATTTTATAAATACTAGAATTAAATTTTTTAATAATTTTTTACTTTTGTGAAATTTAAGCACGAACTTAATACCTTAGGATTAAAAAAATTAGTTGTAAAGATACATTTCCAAAATATTCAGAACGTTCAAAGTATTTCTCAAAATTTTTAATACGGTTAAAGTTAGTAAAATCATTTTCAATAGCTTCTTTTAAAGCTGAAATTATTGTACTTAAATTGTCTTTTATTTTATTTCTACTTAGTTTACTTGTACATTTTTCTGTGTTTTTAAGTAATATTACTTATTATAATATCGATGAGAAATAAAATTTATTTATTGTTATAGAAAAAAGAAGTAGTGGAATTTAAAACAAAGCTTCCGTATGTAAAATATGTACTAGGGTAGATTAAAAAGGTTTTTTCTTCAGAATTTAAAAACTTACTTATGCAGAGAAAACACACCCTCTGGTATATAGATGCAGGAAAAATAAAGTAAAAAATTCCTTTTTATGTTAAGTACTGCCAGAAAGGGAATGAAGTTCATGTATATGAGCTTTTTATATGATAAAAAGTCAAAAGTAACTTTTACTAAAGAAAATAGGTATTTTAGTAGTATTTTTTAACATTTATTGCGATGAGAGAGAACACCTGCTAATAGTCATAAAGGCAAAAACATCAGGTACATTTTAAAACAACTTCTTTTTTTAGTATTAAAATTTGTAAAAACCTACTGTCGAAAAAAATTACAGTTCACGATAAAGCGAAAGGCGGGAAAAACGCTTGGATGTGACCGATTCGAAGGTGCGGAGAAAGTTGGGATCATGAAATGTTGCAATGTACATTGTATACAAACCCAATAATTGTTTATCTATAATTTATCTTTTTAGTTACTTATATTGTAGAAAACTAATTTTATTTTGAGGCTAAAATAATCTAAGTATAAAATAATGCCTTTTTCCATTTTTTCCCCAAAATTCAACCCTTTGTGGCAATATTAAATGTTGAAATTATTTTTAAACATTTTTTTTCTTGATCTCCGTACAATAGAGCATCTTTTCTCCGCATAGGTAAGTTTCGATTAATATATTTTTTCTCTCTGTACAATCGCGATCCACCCCAATATATAAATTATCCATTACAAATATCGTTTCAATCATAATTAATAAGTTATATAAATAAATTCCTCATTACATTGAATAACTATCTGATTTAACAACCATTGTGTGTTTATAATGTGTTCTGAATGTGTTCTTGTTCTATATTTAGATCATTATGCATATCTAATGCATTATGTAGAACACAGGACAATTCGTTGTACCGGAAATCGTCGTTTCTATTGAGTTTAATGACTTTATTCAAGACGTGTTAAATCAAGCATCCGGAGAATAATTAGCAATCTTAGAGAGTAGGATTGGGTGAAAGACCCCTTCCCTTTCAACGAAAGAACTACGACCTCCCCCAGAATTCAGCGATTCATCACAACTGACAAATGATTCTCAAGTTATGTCTCTTACCCTACAAAGTGATCAATGGTCCTTACCATAGCTCTTCGAGTCCGAGTCCAGATGAACGTCCATCTTATGACCCCTCCTCCGGATGTGGACAGTGTGCCACGTGTCGTCATTCAGGCTCTGTCCGAGGTCAATCACCTGAAAAAAAGGGGGAAGGGGGAGATTTGGTTAATTGCCAGCTATTCTCCAAACTAATCAATGAAACTCAATTTAATCCACTCTTACGTAATTAGTAGCCTTGGCTGTTTGGTTTAATGGCGTGGGGACGCAAGGTTCATTGGGCAGGGAGCCAAAGAAGAAGGAATGCTTTCAGGTAGCGGGGGTGTAATATCCATTATCAGAAAACGACGGACAGATGATGTTGCTAATTAGATAGCATACAGTTCCTTTGGTAGCTGGTGACGCAATTTGGCAATAAATAGAACTCGCAAATGTGTTTATTGCTGTTCCAGAAATGTGATACATTAGATACGCACTGTTAATCGAATTTTTTTTCGCCACTACGATTGGATTGCAAATTATTATGAACTAACGTTTTAGAAGCATTTTAATTAACTTCCAGTACATATACCTAGTCATGCCATAAGTTCTGACACATCAAATACAAGGTATCATACTACCCTAATATTGCGAATTTCGCCAAAAATTGACAAAATTTTTTAAGATTTTAATTTATTGGCCATTTTATTAGCTTTATGAAAATACCAAGTGTATTATTTTCTGTTCGCTAGAACAAAAACCACATTTTAGTAAAAACGGATGCCATTACTTTATGCAAGATGTCATACTTTAAAACGCATTTTGCTCAAAATGTGTTTTTTTTTAAATGCTCAAACGGGGCCAGCGATTGCTAAAAAGATTTTGAAAATAACTAATTGAAATTTTTTGTGTATGATCTTTATAATAGTAGAAATTTTTCAACCTTCAGATTTATCAATCACTGTTTTATTACAAAATTTACAGTCCCTTATGTGAATATAATCACTGCTTTTTTAAGCAATTTCATATAATAACTAAGATAAAATGATCTAGTTTTTGTAAAAATTAAAATATCCCTTATTCTGAAGGTCATTTCAAAAATGAATAACAAAGCAAAACATCAGAATTGAAAAATTGCAAATTTGTTTATAAACTTTTGGTACAGAATGGGCCACGTTTATGTTATTTTTTGTAAATTTTTAGCAATTTTTTCCCCATTTTAGTAATAATAATTTCTTTTTCTCTTCTTAATTGTAGCATATTTTTCTTAAAATGCACTAAGTAAATCTAAAAGCAACAACAAAATCCTCATATCTCCTTTTTTTTAATAAAAATGTTGTGGCAAGTAGTCGGATACCTTAAGAGCATTTTGTAATTAAATTTAAATCTCTTTTTAAAGCTTTCTTTTGCCTATAAATTTACCATAATTCACCTTTTATTCGAAATTATCCCTTTTTGACTTCATACAGGCCTTAAATTATTGTATCCATAATTTGCTGGCTATCTGCGTTGTCGACGGACCAGAAATATTAATGCGATGGGACTGTAATTAATTAAAAATGCGAGTTTTAAGACATACTCATTTATTGCGACTGCTTTGTGCAGTGGTTCCTTTGCAAGATAGTGTACAAGTGTGGGTGTGTGGTGGGGGTGACGATCGCAGCACCAACACAGGCTTTAAACTTCTTTAGCCAATAATCTGTAAGAACATGTACAACATCCATGGGAATTTTCATCATTGCTTTTCTTAAAAAACGTAAGAGACTGTTTAAATGGGCTATATTTATGTGACATCATAGTCACATGATACATGCAATCGCTTTCCTTCCAGTCAATCAATTGTTTTGTCTTACTGTTTGCCAACTCTTGTTTTTTTAAGGTAACTTTCTTTTAAAAGTACACATATTTGTGTTAATAATAATAAAAAAAAAATGTACAAAAATGTAAACAATTGTACAAAACAAGAAAATGTACTTGAATTTAAAGTACCCGTATAATACCTGGATGTTAAAAGTACAAATTAAATGTCAGCTTTTAAACGGAAAACACGTGATCACATGACTGTCATGAGGTTAGCCCATTGGGATGCCGCTTTTAACACACCGTTGCCACCAATGCAGACTACAACTTATAATCGCGTGGATATAAATCCGGACAGTTAGAAGGCCAGTCTTTGTATTTTATGAAGTATGGCCCATTCCATATTAACCATCAAGGAGTCGTCACAGCAGATGACTCCAATGTTTTGTATCAGAACTCATAGCATGATTAGTTAGTAATAAATGAGGCATTGAATAAATTGATACAAACCGAAAGTATCTTAAGTGACTGATAACGTTTGGAACGATGATTTTGAAACAGCTTATAAATGGACAATTGTTTTGATATTTCGTCTCAGTTGAATTAGAATATGCCCATAAAACGATTTTAAGAATATTATTAAAATCAAAAACTATTTAAAAGGTAATTTTTTGGCACAAAAATGAAGAAAAAATTAAACGTTTTCACACCATTATCTTTTCATGAAAAATGTTTCAATAGTAAGAAAACTTTATCCATGTACACTCAAGAGCCAAAACATTATGGCCACCTGTCAATAACGAGTTGGCCCACTTTTGGCGCGCAACACAGCTTCAACCCGCCTTAGCATGGATGCCACAAGTCCTTGGTAGATGGCCGGAGACAGATTGTACCAGATGTTTAAGCAAATGTCACGCAAATCCGAAATATTGCGAATTGGTGGTCTTTGAACTCTGAGCTGCCATCCCCTGACATTCCAAATGTGTTCTATCGGATTGAGATAGGCGGCCAGGACATTAACTGGAATTCAGCATCATGTTCCTGGAACCACTCCAACACAATTTTAGCCTTGTGACACGGGGCTCTGTCCTGTTGGAGCATTTCATTTCCAGCTTGAAAAAACAGAGGCCCTGTATGGATGCAACTGGTCCGCAATGGTGTTCAGATACCCTGTAGCATTCATGGTCTACTCTGCCACAACCACGGGTTCCAGAGACGCCCAAGAGAACGTCCCCCAAAGCATAATACCGCCCCCACCGGCCTGTGTATGAACTACTGTACATTGAGGGAGCAACTGTTCGCCTGGAAGACGGCGTATCCCGACACGGCCATCGGCGTGATAAATGACAAACCGTGATTCATTTGACCAGGCAATTCTCTCCTACTGATCCATGGACCAGTCGCGATGTTCCCGGGCCTAGCGTAGGTGCAGTTGGCGATGACGCTTGGTCAGCAAAGGCACACGAGTGGGACGTTTGCTGCGTAGCCCCATATCCAACAGTGTCCGCTGAACAGTGTGCTCCGATACTTTTCTACTTGGCCCTGAATTGTATTGGGCTGTCAGTTGAGCCACTGTACGGCTCTGGTTTTGCTTCACCATGCGAGACAGTCTCCGATGACCTTTTTCTTTGATAGCGTCTGGACATCCAACACCATTTCGTCTATTGCTGGTTTCACCGTCATTCATCCACTTTGCATAAGTACTAACAACTGTAGATCACGAACAACCCACGAGTCGTGCAGTCTCGCAAATACTTGTTCCGAGCCTTCGAGCCATTACAATCCGCCCTCTATCAAAGTCGCTTAGATACGCAGCCTTTCCCATCACACACAGAAGTAAGTGAAAGAATGATACTTCAGACTCTCCAGCAGCAGTTAAACATCACTTCCATTTGATCACGTGCCATCCACGTCATCCAGGTGAGTCCATTGCAAAATGTAGGGGTGGTCATAATGTTTTGACTCTTGAGTGTATAGTTAAGACTTCAAAACAGGGGTTGAACTTAAATTTTTGAAAAAAAGAATAACACCATTTTCAATTAAAATCAGTTGAAATAATAACGGGAGTTTTTCTGTTAAAATTTCTCTGCTCTGATATATTAAAATCTGAATAAATCCACTTCTAAATTATATACTTCAAAAAATTATAGTTATAAAACTTTGTATAAAAGTCTACCTACATATAGGCAAAATATTATAATTATGGAAGCATTTTTTTATAATAGGAGAATGCTTTGAACATATGTTTTTATTTCAGCATTTTTTGCTGAAAAATCGCATTAAAATAATAATATTCACAAAAGAATTTCATTTGTATATTCTAATTCAACTGACATTAAATATCACAAAAGTTATCCATTTATGCACATTTTTAAAATCATGCTTCCGAACGCAGTTAGTCACCTTTAGTAATAACTGATCGCGGGTGTAAGATAGTTCGGGGAAGAGGCAGACATGATCTTAAAAATAGCTACTTTTATTCAATCTTTGACACTTTATGAATGATATACAAATCTATAGCTTAACTCTGGGAGCAATCCGAAATACTAACACTCAATCTGATTTCTCAGATTATTGAAAAATCGCTTAGCTTCAGCCGGAACTCCTTGTGATGATCCTTCTCGAACGCCGATAGCTCGGTCAGCTCCCATGTCCTTTACTTCCACAGCTCCTGGTGGATTATACAACGAATATTTAAGTCCAGACGCAGTTTACCTTCTATTATTCTTAGATTTCACGATCAAGGTCAACAATTAACCATTTACTTCACATACTCAACACAACACGACTATGCTTAAGTAGTAGTTACATCTGCATAAAATCAAGTCATCTCTATGAAAAACGGGTTTTAAACTAAAATCCCAGTTACAGAATAGTTTCCCCTAGAGATTAGCAGAAGAACCCGAATAGTACCCGTTACAAATAACTAAATATGTGTTGATCTACTTTAAACATAATTGCTCGATTACCTTTAATCATTAATTTTTTAAAATTAATAATGAATCTATAATTACTAATTCAATAAAAAAGGAACCAATCACACACTTGAACTAGTCTCCCACTTTTCTTATTCATACACCCCTTCCCTCGAGGATTCCTCAAGCCCATCTGGTTTTAAGTGCATATAGAAATACGCGAGGCATTCCACACGATGATTTCTGAAGGAATGCAAACTTCAAGTTATCAGTCCGCAATCTCTTTGAAATTAGCAAACATTTAAACTTCAAACATGCTCAGGAACCGAAATAACTTACGGCAATTTAGAATCAAGATCACACATCTGGAACGCTACAATTCGTGAAGAGTTTATTAAGTATATTTTTCTGGATTCTATATTTGTTCAAGCGGGCCGTTAGATGCGCTCAAGAATTTGATGATCGAGCGAATAAAATAAAGTCGAGGCAATCTTGTATTGGAGTGGGCTCCACAAGCTCCATTTTATAAATAAATGAAGCGGCTTGACGCATAATGTAGCAAGCGTTAGGCATCCTTAAGTGGCAAAATTAAAAATGTTAGAATCACGAAATATTAGTTTAATTCATATCTCGTTATTGCAATTTTAATCCATTGCAAAGCTAACGAGGAAAAAGTTATGATTCTCCCATTAAAATCTTAATAGCATCCAGTTATTAAATTACGAGTTATCTAATGTTTGTCATCCAATTCTTAAAACTAATCAGCATTATATACGATTATTAATGAAGTTTTCTCGAATTAATATTACATTCTCTTAACCCTTTATAAAACTGTGGTAAATATACATTCCATCAACTTACGTGGCTCAATTCATATGACATCAGTCACATGATAATGATAATATTACGTGTTTTTAGCCAATCAGTTCAAAATCTCATGTGACGTCACAGTCACACGATAAAAGCAATCATGTGTTTCCAGCTGATCAGTTCATACGTTTCGTTGTTGCCAACTTTTGATCTTTTTAGAGAAACTTTCTTAAAAAATACAAATTTATCAACAAGGATAACGCACATAGCTAGACAAAATGCATTTTAATTAAAAGTATATGCGTAAAATAAGATTTTTTAGAAAATTTTAAAATCTTTGGAAGAAATTTATTTTTTATAACATTTGAACATTTTTACCCAATTATAAAATTTGAAATTTTACCCAAGTTTTACAAATAAAACAATAGGTACAATTAGTTTGATGTCTGTTTTGAATACAATGATAAAACACGTGTTTGTCTTTATCATGTGCCCGTCATGAGAATGGACTCGATACATCTGACGTCATAATCACATGAAGGTGGCCTGAACTAATAGCCACGTGATTCCTTCGTGTTTGATTTGATTGAATATTTTGGCGGCATTTTCGGATTTGCATCTACCATCATATAACAAAATGAAATTCTTTCTTTCCTTTAACTTAAAAAAAACCTAATAATTTATATTTTTATATGCATTACTTATAGCTTTATAATATTTTTTTAATGTTACATTATTATCTCTTTATTTTTATTGCAAAATTACAATTTGTAAATTCTCGGAAGACCTACAGCTAAATTCAGTTGCTTGGCGATCGATTCCAGTCACCAAAAAAATTGACATCGGCAAGTGCCACCCCCTCCCCCGTTCTACACTTTAATACTTAATTTTTAAGTATACAAGATTTGGTTCAACTGAATGATCCATAATTTTTTGAAACACAATGTGACTGACAAACTAGATACTAAGCATAAAAGTATACAAAAACACGAGGTAAAAGAACAGAAGTATAAACTAAGCTTAAATCTAATACTATAAACTAAAATTATGTATACATTTAATAACTATACAAAAAGTAAAAATGTAGAAAATGTGTTAAAAATATTTAGAGAACGAAAAAACTTTAAAGAATATAAAATAATAATGTAAACAAATTCGAAAGTTAGCGCACGACCACAAGTGTAGTACGATCAGCTGATATTGTTTACTTGATCACACCCCCATTGAGCCCATTAATTTTTAAATGTCCATGTTTTCCCACCTATTATTTGTGTTATCAGCACTTTGGCTACCATGAAAACTGACATCTAAATTTTCAATTTGCAAACGCAAAGGATGAACAGTAAATTTCCTGAGCAGCAAGAAAACTGTTCCTGATGACGTACGATTGGCTAAAGATGGCGACCATTTGGCTAAAGTTGGTGACCATCTGCCAGTTTGACAAAAAACATACAGACGTTGCCATTTGTACTCTGCTAAAGCACATGATAACAAGATAAGTTAGTATAGCTTCACAACGTTCCACTATGTATTGATCCCTGTTTTCTGAAATTTCATGGAATGTAATATGTATAAATTCTTAATTTTTTAAATAAATAATATATCTAATTTGTAATTTCTTCAGTATATTTTATTATTTAAAAATTAATTTTTGTAATGAAAAATAAAAATAAATACAAAATATAAGATATCCTACCCTCTTAAACAGCTGTGAATTGATAATGGGAAACATACCTCCCACAAAAAAAGTTCCTAAAAATCAAATTAATTTTAAGTAATACGCTATCCGTGAATTTCTATTTATAAATCAATCGAAAGCCCAAAACTATTTTAACATACCATTACTGGTAAAAAAATGACATTATAAATGGTTAAGTTAAAGGTACTTAACACTCACTTTTAAAATATGTAACACTTACTTTAAAAATCCATAATTCAAGTTGATGCCGTTGTTTGAGTTCGAATAAAAGCCAGATAATACTAATGTTTATATTACAGAAAATATTTACAGTTAAAATTTACAACTATAATTAAAGTAGTAATGCAGTAAATGAAAATGACACCTTGGAAAGTGCTACGGTAGGTGCGGACAAAGACCTTGCGTCGGTCCGTTGCGCTTCCTGTTTACAGAATGTTTTAATGCGGGGGTCTAAAGTTTCAGTTGGGGTGGGAAGGCGGGAAAGTAAGGAGTGTAGGAAACACAAGTGAAATTTAGCTTTTTGTATTGGGATTCAGAATATGATAATTGTAAGGTAGGAGATCACAACCATTCTCTTCGATGTTTTCCAACGGACTTCCTCTGACCCTCTCCAGGGTCTTCCTCTGTCTTGTTCAGGATCTTGCTCTGCCCTCTTCAGGCTCTTCTTCTGCCCTCTCCAAGGTCTTCTTCTGCCCTCTCCAAGGTCTTCTGCCCTCTCCAGGGTCTTAATCTGCCTTCTCCAGGGTCTTCTGCCCTCTCCAGGGATGGGAGTGGTCGCCCCTTTATCCTCGAATTACATCCGGCTTGTGGACAGAGTGCGTTTTTTTTCTCACGATGTCAAAGGTTGCCAGGCGATGAAAGAAGACAGTACCTCGCAATATTTAGGGGAGCACGTGTGCATAGAAACGTGGTTATCAAATCCACAAAAAGAAACTTACTTTTCAGCTGGGTGACGCGAAAACGTCACGTGCGTTATTGCTGCTAACAAATATAACTTTTTAATAGAAACGTTCTGTATAAAGTAAAAGTTGGCAACAGTATGAACTTATTAGCCGGAAACACTGGATTTCAGTTATCATGTGACATTAACGTCCCATGAATTTAGCCCATTTCGAGAATAAATAAAATTTTTCGCTTTAGTTTACTTAAGCTGTGCTCCGTAGACACAATGCATACTAAAACAAAAGCTGAATTTATCTCTATAATTCATTATGTTCCTGTACTAGAGAGATAAATTGCGAATAATACAATAGAATAGAAGGAAAAATTTCAGAGTACAACACATACTTGAAAGAGAAGGGAGAAAAATCACAGCGATCGATGTCTAACATCCCAGACGAAAACAAAGAAAAAAAGGGAATAAGGATAGCTGTCTTTAATCAAATGTGCATAATTCACGATTGATGTTATTTTTAATGAATTCATTTAAATGTCTGATTGATTTTCTCTCCAAGAATAAAATTTCTTGTCTGAACTAACAAATGTTATCACGAATTCTATAAGCTATTCAAATTAATCAGTTTTGCTTCATGTCCCGTACCTTAAACCCAGATGCTTCTTAGTGTAAATACTGATGTCCTGAGATACCTTAATTATAATTATTTCTGTAGTTAACCCGTTCGATAAAAATACAAGTGCGTTTAAGCTTAAAAAATACATGGAGATTTAATGGACAGTCTTAGAAGTTTAATTAACCACTATTTACATAAATTAAATATGGTTACTACGGTGTGATTACCACAGGCTAATTAACGATGACTGTTGAAAGTAAAGCAAGTTCTGCGAACTATTTATTATTTTACTGTGCTAAAAAAGGAATAATTCTCATCAATAATTGCTTTAGCAAGGAAGATGTTATGAGCGTTGTAATGCGATTATTTAAGGCTTTCAAGCCTGATAATCGTAAATATTTTTTTGAGTATTAACATTATTCTAGCACAGTATTTTTCAGATGTCTCAATAAGTAGAGTTCAAAAATCTTTTGACTTAAGATCGAGCTTCTAATTGCTTAAGTTTCTAGGTTTTTGGTCTGTGGGTATTTTGAATTCACATAGCTTGATGTTATTGATATATGATTTCTGTTGTTTACCCCTCATATCTAGTATATTAATTCAATATGTGACGGATCTATACGGTCTTCCACTAACCTTCTCTATTTTCTTTAAAATAATTTATTTATTTCAACCAATCTCCACCGGGAGCCAAGCGTGATTTATGCAAATAAGATATAGTATATAAGTTCGGCTTTCGCGAGTTAAATAAGTTAAGTAAAGTGAAGAGATAGAAGAGTGAAGTTAAGTGAAGTAAAGATCGGTAGCTCAGCACGCAGTTGTTGACATTCTTAGATAGCAGTTACGTGTGGAGCTACGCGTGGGGAAGTTGATTGAAGCTTGTAAAAATCCGTGTTACAGAGTGTGGATCCTTCAGCCATTCTCCTAACCAGTCAGCAAAGCAGAAATCCTCACGAAGTAGCAGCCGATGAAAAAGATAAGGTCAGTGATTTAAATTAAGACTTTGCGAATATTCGTACGTGGCGTAGCCGTAATTGTGCGTGTTTAAGCTTTCATAGATTCAGTTGTTGTTCCGCTATTCCGCTAGTAGTAATTCCCCTTTTCGTACTACACTTTATTTTGTTTCTCTTAAATTTGAATTGTGTGTTTATATCTATTGGTGTTAACTAGAATCAATAAATCTATTTGATTAGCAATTATGTCTTACGATCCTTTAAGTCCGCCTACACATCCAGTCGTATTGGCAGATAGACGGGGAGATGGTAGTGTAAGGGGTGGCCTTGAGCCACGACAAATAGAATGAAATGCATCTAAAAGAAGTATTTATGTTAAATATGGGGAACGTTCTCCGAAAATAAGTTTCCTCATTTTTTCTGAAAGCTAAAATTGTACATCAGGTGAAAAAATCCCCATAAGATACTGCATTCTTAAGGCCTTATCACACGTATACGTATCTGGAGCAATTTTTTCTTTCAATCAACCCCTTGGAGTGATTTTTGCTCAGTTGCCATGATAACGGCTTCGAACAGCTTCTCAGTGAGCTGAAAGAATTGCTTGAAATTAAAATTACTCAAAATTCTAGCCAATGGGGTTCTTCGGTTAACTACGTCATAAACAAGATGGTGGTAAAGATGGTAGCCTCGGCTTTGTCACACGCATCATAAATGGCATATACTATTTTAAAGGCGAAAATCTTTTAAACAGAATGGCGCTCCATTTCTGTTTACGACCGTCAATAAAAACGTGGAAGACAAAAAAAGAATTAATGTTGGATGTTCCTTTTCCGAAGCAGAATAATAGGCGAGTAATTTCTCAATGCAAAGATAGGGCGCGGCTAACGTTAGAGCGTATTGTTTTGTTTATGGCAACCCTTCCCCTTACAGCTGCTTGAAACGGTTGTTCTAAAGAGACTCAAGTTGTTCCGAGACATACGTGTATGATAAGGCCTTAAACTGGTTAAACGATGGAAGTGTAAGAGGAATGAGGCAAGGGCAGAACGCTGAAGAAGACAAGAGTAACAGTGGTCCGGAGTGCCCGACTTTATTTAAGTACAAATCATGACAACAGGCAGATGTGTGCTGACAGCGTGATAGCCAATGGAAGTGCGTGATGGACAAGTGTGACTAGTGTATGCGTCATCCATGAACGCCCACAGACCGTGTATTGTGAAGAGATCATGTCTCGTCAAATGGCTAATCGCTGGTATATGTTCAATGAAGGAAGGCAAAATCTTGACATTTTATCTCGTCTGAGGGAGTCCATTAATCGTAAACGGCATCAGATGTGGAAAAGTGTACAATGGTACCTTTTGTATGGCAGCCCAAATGGCCATTCTCTCTAAAACTGACACAAAACTGCTTCGACATCCCACTTATTTACCGGACTTGTCTCCCTGAGATTTTAATTTATTTTCATCATTTAAAGAAATAAAGGATGTCATTTTGTGTGTCATCAGCTGAGGTAAAAGCAACGTCACAGGAGGTCTTATGGGTGATTGGAAAGATGGTTGCCAGCAGTGTTTCAAGAGATTACAAGAGTGTGCTGCTGCCCAAGGGGAATTACTTTGAACGTTGTTTGTTATCCGTCGGAAATTAAAATTTTTAAGGATAAGGAATTTTAACCTCATGGTCTCCGTAACTTATGCATTCTACTACGTATAAGTATAGGTATGCGAAATACTAATTGTTAGTGCATTTTATTATCTAAACCAGCACCAAATTTAAATTTTATGCTTCAGATATACAAAAGTAACCCCCTCACCTTATCCTTATCTCCAAGGTTGATAACAATCTTTAGTTTTCCGTTTTCTAAGCCAAGTACTAGAAATGTTGTCGCCTTGTCGGTGGTGGTAGCCAGAAGTAAGCCACCTGGACGTGGTGTCCGAAATCTCAACTGGACATCCTCCGCTTGGGTCTTGGAGCCATCGGAAATGTTGATTTTTAAATATTGACTGCCGTCGAAGCTCAGAGTGCTAGCATCTAGAACAGAGAGGGAAAATGTTTATTAAATGTTACGCAGATGAATAAATGTGAAAAAATAAGATTTAAACAACGACGTCAGAAACATGGCAAAAGTTGCCAATAGCATTCGTAAGAAGTCTTGGCGGGTGAGTGAGTGAATATTAACGTCCCGCTGTTCAGCTACACGAGGGCTTTTGGGGACGGTGCGCATAATTTTGAACCATGGTCAAGTGACGCGGACGACACCTGCGAAGAAGTCTTGACGGAGAATGATCATTAAGTTCGACGTTTTAAAAAAATGTAGAAAAAAGCAAGTATATAGTAATATATACATTCAAATTAATGTTATATTTTAAAAATGTATACATACATTTTAAAAATAAAATGTATATGATTATTTTTAAAGAAAATCACACTATTTTGCACATTTATAAAGGATATCATACTATGCTCATACTTTGGTACACATAATGCTTTTTGTAAATATGAACAGTTTTGCATGTTTTTAAACTTATATTGTTACTTTTTAACTCAATCTATTTTTACATATCTCTTTCTCCAACGTAATACTTGGATAGGGGATGCTATAACTCTGGTGTTTTTCTCGTCACTTGATCACGGTTCAAAATTACGCCAATTAACCGCCAATAGCCCCCATTGCTTTGTATTGCTATATTAAGAAACAATCAATTTGTCAATTCAATATTGCTGGTTACCTTAAAATTTTCTGTCTAATGTACTGGATATGTCTATAAAATATGCTTTCTTTTCCCTACAATTATTTTGTATAAGTACAGCTTTTTATGTAAGCGATTGAACTAAGAAAAATAAGGATAATCCTTGATCAATACTATACTTTTACTGCACATGACAATTTTTTTTTGGTATTTGCGTATTATACCGTCGCTCAATTTCGTCTAATAAAAATACGTTGGAAACCATCCCCGTCTATGTTTTAACACAACAGTAACGATGATAGTATATTTGATGATATTTTCTAAATTGGGGGGCGAAATTGGTTGACGGTATAATATACGCAAGTACCTATTTTTAAAGAAGTCACTTTGCAGATTTCATTAACTATTTGTTTCCTCATTGGGGCTGCTGTTTGGTATTTTTACCATTGCAGACCTAGTACATTACCCAGGAGCTGGTATCACTTTTTAGTGCGGCACCGTGTAAGTGATACAAATTGCCGCAAGTAATTTTGACGCCCAGTTTCCTCCTCAGAGAGTGGAATCTGAGTTCTGACGATGCGAACTTGTTCTAGGAATTTAATTTTTCCGAGAACACCCAAGCCACACAGGCTGGGTCTTTTACATGCCGCATAATCATACGATATGGACGCTGTCGATTTTCTGCATCATGAAAATCCCCCAACTTGGGCCGAGGTCGTACCCGCAACCTCAGGTTCAAAAGGCCAGCGACAAACCAACTACGCCTTCCAGCCCAGTCATTAACTAAATGTATCAATTTTTTGTATGTATTTTTAAATACTGTATAGATAATCAAGACTTTGAATTCCTTCTATGCAAATTCTCCATTTATTTTTGACTGTAATATATTGAGATTTTGTTTACATTAACTTGGATTTGTTATTTTTCATCTTTTTTTTTTGTATAATTTATTGAAACTTTCGTTTTCTTTTTTAAAAATCAATACTGTTAGTTCACGGCATACGAAGCGCTATCTGTGTAATTAAGAGAGTAGAGTGTGTTGTTGTGTCTGTAGTAATGTATGTATAAACTGTGTCTGCGCAATCCCAATTGCGCAGCCTGAACTGCGCATGCCCTGCAACTCCAATGTAAATGTACAGAAGTTATGAGAAATTAATAAACGCAAGTCCACAAGAAAACTGTGTCGTGATTGTGTGTCATGAACAATATGTGTAAGAGACTCTTCAGTCCACTTACGTGTTAGAGCTATCGAAGTAAACACTGGTCCTTACGAGGCCAGAGAACTAATGGATTAACCTATGGATAAAAAAAAAAAAAAAAAGACTAAATAAGCAGCCAAGTTCGGCAGCCAGTGATGTGAGGTGAGAGCAATGTTCTTTGAATTTTTGAGAGAAATTTAATTATTTAATTATGTCTTTAATTGCTAAGTTGAAGAAAGACGAGTTAAAACTTGTCGCGGAGGAATTAAAACTAACTGTGCCAGATAATGCAAAAGTTCTTGATTTGAAAATTTTAATTGAAAGTAGTGAAGTGTATAATGCAGACACAGAATTAGTTAAAACTGTTATTGACTATGCCGTTGAAGAAACGAGAATTAAAAAATCTGCGATTGAAGCAAATTTAGAGTTAGAGAAAATTAAGTTAGCACAGTTAGAGAAGCAATTAGAGCTTGCTAATATTCGGAAAGATTTAACACAGGATTCTTCACTTTCAACAGTGAGCGCCACCGAAACATGTAACAATATTAGTATCGAAACGTTAATAAAAAGTGTAAAAACATTAACTATTTCTGTACCCTCGCGTGTTGAGTCATATAATTTATTTTTCAGTCATTAGAGAAAGCATTCAAAACGAAAGAGGTTCCCGAAGAATGGAAATCGGAAATTCTTTTAAATATCTTAGGAGAGAGAGCGAATAACTTAATGATTTATGTGTCAGAGGAAGAATTGCGCAGTTATGAAAAACTAAAAAATTTAGTTTTGAAAGAATTTCAGCCTACACCGCAAGAATGCTATAATAATTTTCGTAAAACTCAAAAATTA
This sequence comes from Trichonephila clavata, assembly GCA_019973975.1. Classification (NCBI taxonomy): domain Eukaryota; kingdom Metazoa; phylum Arthropoda; class Arachnida; order Araneae; family Nephilidae; genus Trichonephila; species Trichonephila clavata. Next base: position 56,820 of record BMAO01017951.1, read on the forward strand.
AATTCAGAGAGTTATGTTCAATTTGCGTCTAGGTTAAGTGCAACATTTGAGTATTACTGTCAGTTACGAAATGTTAATGAATTTAAGTCAGTATGTGAATTAATTGTTGCGGATAAAATGATGAGCACTCTTGACAGAGAATTAGTGACTCATATTAGTGTAAAACAAGGAGAAACATTTTTTAAACCCACGAGTTAGGGCGAGAATGTGATATTTATTTATCTTCTAAAGGTAAATTTAAAAGCGAGTCTAATACATTTTCCAGGTCCTTCACTGGAAATGAAAATAAACGATTTGAGTTCAATAAACATCAGAGATATAACAGCTCGCGAAGTCAGAGAGGAGGTTCGAGCGTATTTTTTTCTGAAATAAAGAATGAAAAATGTGTGTTGTGTAAAAATGAAGCACATGCTTTGCAATTTTGCCCTCAGTTTAAAGGTTTTTCGATAAATGAAAGAGTAGATTTTATTAAAAACAATAAAATGTGCTTTAAATGTCTATCCCCAGAATGTTGTGTAAAACAGTGTCGCTCTAGAAATTGCATAGTTTGTAAGAAGCCGCATAATAAATTGCTTCATTTTCAAAGAGAAAAAAAAAGTATCCCAACTCCCCAAATCGGGCCTCCTTCGGTCCTTGAAGAGAGATCGCAAACGATATCTTTCAATGCTTCTGCCCCTCCGTTCGTTCCTAATTCAAATATAAACAAGCAAGAAATCGTGGCGACTACATTTAGTCATAACAAAATTAAAAGATGCTTACTGAGCACAGCTCGCGTATTAATAAAGGATAAATATTCGAATTGGCATGAATGTAGGTGTTTGTTAGATGGAGGCAGTATGGTTTGTCTTATAACTAAGGAGTGCGCGAATAAATTACAACTGAAAAGTGAAAAGATTAATACTTTGATCTCATGTTTAAATGATGCATCTATGATTGTTAACGGTTGCGTTAAAACGACAATTTCAAATAAAAATAATACATTCGTGAAGGATTTAAATATGTTAGTAGTTAAAAAAATCACAGATTTTATTCCAAGTAATACGTTTAATACTAGTGTTAATTTTTCAGATGTAGTGGAGTTAGCTGATGAACGTTTTAATATTCCAGATAAAATAGACATGTTGTTAGGTGCAGAAATATTTTTTGAACTATTGAGACCGGAAAAATTTAAGATAAAAAATTCAGATCTAATTTTACAAAACACGGTTTTTGGTTACGTTGTAAGTGGTAATGTAGATTCATTTAATGAAACTAAAGTTCATTGCGGTTTAGTTAAGGACGAGGATTTAAATAAAACGTTGCAAAAATTTTGGGAAGTCGAAAATGTGGAGATTGTGCAAACAAAAAGTAATGAGGCTAGTTTATGTGAGGAACACTTTATGAAAACACATTCTAGAGACGAGGAGGGACGGTACATAGTTAAAATGCCCTTAAGGGTGATCCAAATTGTTTAGGGAATTCCAGGGGCATTGCTCTCAAACGATTAAATGCATTGTGGCTTAGATTGGAAAGGGATCCACAATATCTAAAATTGTATAGAGAATTCATGCAAGAATATGAACAAATGGGACATATGAAAGAAGTGAAGGTAGAAGAAAATAATTCGAAGATGAACTATTTCTTACCTCATCATGGCGTCTATAGACCCGAAAAAGTACTACTAAGGTGAGGGTGGTCTACAATGCGTCTAGTCCTACAGATAATGGATTATCACTGAATGATATTCAGTATAATGGAGGAGTCATCCAAGATGACTTATATGCCCAGATGATTAGATTCCGAACTTACAGATATGCACTGACTGCGGACATTAAAAAAATGTATCGAATGATCCTAATTGATTCCGAACAACGCTGTCTGCAACAAATATTGTGGAAGGACAATAAACACGACCGAGAAAAAACATATGAGCTTCAAACAGTCACGTACGGGACGACCAGTGCCCCATACTTAGCGCAACGAACATTGAAACAATTGTCCTATGATGAAGAAAATAAATTCCCGATAGCAGCACCAGTCCTTCGAAGCAATTTCTACATGGACGATGCGTTATGCGGGGCGGACACCTTAGAAGAGGCTAAGGAGCTACGATATCAGTTAATTGAAATTTTGAAAAGTGCAGGCATGGAATTGCATAAAATCCGGGGAAATCATCCTGAACTTTCGCAGAGTATAAATGGAATCTACGATTTTTCTAGACCAAATGAGACCAAAACCTTAGGTGTGTCCTGGGACCCAGGAAGAGAAACTTTTTCGTTTAAAATTGACGTGATACTAAGTGATTCGTATACCAAGAGAAGCGTTTTGTCAACTATTGCGAGACTGTTTGATCCTTTGGGTCTTGTGGGACCTGTGGTGTCCAACGCCAAGATGTTTATGCAGAGGCTTTGGAGACTTAGTATTGACTGGAAAGATCCACTCCAAAGAAAGTGTATGATCAATGGCACCAATTGTTAATTGGGCTAGAGAGCCTAAATAACATAAATATCCAAAGACGTGTAGTAATTGAGAATCCTACATCTATAGAGATTCATGGATTTTCTGATGCGTCAGAGCGCTGCTATGGAGCTGCAGTGTATTGCAAATCAAAAAATAATTCGGGAGTGACTTTAGTGAGATTAATTACTAGCAAATCGAGAGTTTCACCAATTAAGAGTCTAACTATTCCAAGATTGGAACTGTGCGCCGCTGTCCTTTTGTCCAAACTTGTGAAAAGAGTGATTGATGCCTTGAAGCTGGAATCAGTTAAAGTTTATCTGTGGACTGATTCAATGATAGTGTTGTCTTGGCTACAAAAAGAACCGATGGACCTTAAAACATTTGTGCAGAATAGAATTGCTAAGCTTCAAGATTTGTTCCCTGTACGGCAATGGAAACATGTGCCATCCAACCAGAATCCTGCAGATTTGATTTCTCGTGGAGTAGATCCTGACAAACTTCTGAATCAAGAAATGTGGTGGAACGGTCCAGAGTTTCTATCTGGCAGTGATTATCCGAACAAACCTGTGAACATTAGTGAAAACAACGATGCGTACAATTCAGAACTGAAGAACAGTGTCCTTGAAAAACTTGAGAATGAAGTGCCAGTTTTTAACATTTTGTGAATGACTTTGTGAACAATTTGTGTAACCTTAGTAATAACTATTTAACCATTTTGCGTATCTTAAGTTATATTTTTAGGTTCGTAAACAACCTGAGGAGGAAGGTCAAAGCCAGTGGCCCACTAACAGTAGATGAATTGGAGAAAGCAGAGATCTTCTTAATAAAAAGTGTACAAAGGCAAGAATTTTCAGTAGAAATAAAAGGTATAGAAAACCAAAAACCTATCTTGCTAAAAAGTAAGTTGAAAAGTCTCAATCCATTTTTGGATTCAGATGGAGTGCTTAGAGTGGGTGGCCGATTAGGTAATACAAATTTTCCTTTTAATCAAAAACATCAAATTATTTTGCCTAAAATCCATAAACTGTCATGTATGATAATTGAATATTTGCATAACAAATACTTTCATGTTGGTGCTTTTTCACTTTTGAATTATGTTCGCGAAAAATTTTGGCCTCTCAATGGTCGCAATCTTTGTAGAAAAATTGTTCATAAATGTATAATCTGTTTTAAATGTAAACCTGTTATTACATCTCAAATAATGGGCAATCTGCCTAAGGAAAGGGTTACCACTGACTACCCTTTTAACTGCTCGGGTGTCGACTTTTGTGGTCCTTTCTTCATAAAAAACAAAAGCCAACGCAAAGGAAGTTTGCATAAAATCTATGTTTGTATATTTATCTGTTTTGTGTTTAAAGCTGTACACATAGAAGTAGTGAATGATTTAACTTCCGATGCATTTATTGCGACTTTAAAAAGATTTATTGCACGAAGAGGGAAATGTGCAAAATTATTTTCTGATAACGCTAAAAATTTTGTAGGAGCTAATAGGGAAATTAAAAAACTTCATGAAATGGTTAGCAAACCAGATGATCAATTAGCTAGATACTTAGCGGCAGAAAGCATTAAGTGGAAGTTTATACCCCTAGATCCCCCAACTTTGGTGGTCTATGGGAGGCTGCTATTAAATCATTTAAATATCATCTAAAAAGAGTTATGAGGGGAATAAATTTGACTTATGAAGAATTTTTAACCGTGATAGTTCAAATCGAGGGTATGTTAAATTCTCGACCTCTTTGCCCCTTGTCTACTAATGAGAATGAGTTTGAAGTTCTTACTCCTGCTCACTTCTTGATTAATAGATCCTTGAATTCTATTATTGAGCCCAACTTAATAAATATAAAGGAGAATTACCTTAAGAAATGGGAAAAAATTACTAGAATAGTGCAATTAATGTGGAAATTTTGGCATCGCAATTATCTTAATCAAATGCAACAAAGGAACAGATGGATGTTCGAAAAAAATAATGTAAAAGTTGGAGATTTAGTACTCTTAATTGAAGAGAATTTGCCACCATACAAGTGGTTATTAGGAAGAATTATTCAAGTTTATTTAGGAGTCGATAACAATATTCGTGTAGTTAAAGTGAAAACTCAATTTAGTACTTGTAAAAGAGCCATATCTAAAGTTTGTGTTTTGCCAATGCCAAATGATTAAATACTGTTGATAAAAAATTTTTTTGTGTGTGTTTTAATCAATACAAGTGAATTGTTTTTTTGTTTTTTTTTAAATTTAATTTCAATGATATAGTGCATTTCTTTAAGTGTCTTTTGTGGAATTTAAGTGATGAACAATTTAGATATATTTTGTGTTAATTATTAATACAGTGATTGCATGGTGTAACCAGTGCAATGTGGGGCGGTATGTTAGTTCACGGCATACGAAGCGCTATCTGTGTAATTAAGAGAGTAGAGTGTGTTGTTGTGTCTGTAGTAATGTATGTATAAACTGTGTCTGCGCAATCCCAATTGCGCAGCCTGAACTACGCATGCCCTGCAACTCCAATGTAAATGTACAGAAGTTATGAGAAATTAATAAACGCAAGTCCACAAGAAAACTGTGTCGTGATTGTGTGTCATGAACAATATGTGTAAGAGACTCTTCAGTCCACTTACGTGTTAGAGCTATCGAGTTAAACAAATACAATAAATCAGAGTATCAGAATAATAAAAATGAAGACGCACAGTACATTATTTACTTATTTCTGAAGAACGGGGAAATAAATTCTTCGTCCTTTGTGATAACAAGATTTGAGAGAATTTATCAGATACCGAGTAACATTACACAAATAAAATTTAGAGCTTATGTTATCCTCTATAACTTTTTTAATACTGCAATATTTTTGCACAATGAAGTATACCCATTTACCTTTTGCACATACTGGTCCAGTGAAACCTGTCCTGGTGCAATCGCACACGAATCTGTTCCATCCCTCAGAGCACAGACCTCCATTCAAGCACGGCTGACTGTCACATTGCGAGGGAGATGTATGGCAGGAAGGCCTCAGGCTTCCTGAATCCTGCTCGCGGGCTTGGGCAGCCAGGTCCACTGTCTTGCCATTGATCACCAACTGTCTGAGGCAGCCCACATATCCGTAGTTCAGTTTGGCAGTCCATACTTCACTCGGCACGTTTGGGCCCTGGTCCGAGGGAGCCAAGGCACCCACGAATAAAGGACCCTCTAGGTCCAATTGACTGGCAGTGCCTACGGGAGTTCAGAATCAAATTTCATGTATTAAAAGTACATACAACAAAATAATTGTTTAAAGGTTAATAATACTAATACAACGTAAAATAAAAAATATTTATATTTCAGTCCTCTTCCTGTTACAGTTTTAATTATCCGTGTTTTTGTCACGGGTCTATTTGGAATTTTCCAACTAACAAATCTTGGGGGAAAATGGTCTTAAATATTTATTTTATTGAAAACCTTTCTGCGAAGGAGAAGATGGGAGTATACAAATTAAGTCTTGTATATATAAAGATATTAAATCTTCGAATTAGAAATATATAGGGAGAGAGGTTATATATACAGACTGCTAAGGCTAGCAATAATTGATTAAGCATGAAGAGAGACATGTATACTTAGTAGGTGAATATTGTAACATTAAAGTTGACAATTTGTCAATTATAATTCAAATTATATTAGGTCGCTAAGAATTTGAAGGTATTGCTTAAACGTAAGTGATCTATTTATTTATAGTCTTTTTGTGTCTCGTCTGCCTCGCTATTGTAATTCATATTTAGAATTTGGGTACATCTCTAAACTTCGTAAAATGATTTTGCGTTGTTGTTGATATTGAAAATAAATTGAAGTTATTTTGGAATATGGCTAATTTGCCTTCCGACCTCCCCACAATCATGGAAGAGATAGCTCTTCCTTCACAATTTCTTGGGAAAATTTTGCTACTGTCTACCTCAAGAAGTAGTTATTACGTGTTTATGTACCATGTTTATCTCCAGATCTGTTTCTCTATCATTTGGCTCACTTCTTGGCATATATTATTGTTGCAAACAACTTTTCCGTAAAAAAGTTTTACATAAGATCACAAAATTGGCGAAATTTATTCACTGAAGTCATTCTTTGCAACGATCGTAGAAGGTTGTTTTGTGTAATCAGAGCAAGAAAAAAATTCGATAGTTTGACGTAACGAAATGTATTGTTTTATTAGAATATATATATGTATGATTTATTTATAGATCCTCGATGAGAAATACAATGATTCATTAGAAAATAAATATTTCTAAACATCTTATTTAGAAGATATTTTAACCGATGATTTTTTAAGAACATAACATTTGCCAAAATGGTACTCGTATTTCTGAATTATAAGTAGTAGATTGGTGGTATGGTGGGATTACTAATCCCCATTTGGTCTAGTTTCATTAGACCAGATCCATGAGCCCATAAATCTGCACAAAGTCTAAGAACAGCAGGGGGAAGCAACAGCCTCCTCACAGGAAAACTCCAGACATTGCAGAATGTGCTCAGGAGAAAAAGGACCGATCTCACATTTGGTGCAAATTGGCAAGCTTCTTTTGCCACCTTCAAAATTCATGCACCTCAGGTGACCAATTGACAACCGCGAGAATGGCGTCTGATAAGATCTGGAACCCTTGAACGATATGGCGGATCCAGGATGTTGTAGTAGATTGAAAAACTGTTAAGTATGGTTTTCACGGAATCTATGTAACAGTTATAATATATTCCGTAATTTCACTTGCATTAACTAAACAGTTTCTTTTCATAAATTCGTCACCTAAATCAGAAGTATGCATGCTACAACCTTATATGAAATCCCACACACTTACCAGGAGTTGTGAAATCATACGCGGCTTCATCCACAGCAATCCTTCCGTTCTTGCCAGTTCTCCGTAACGTGACGGCGTGCCACTGTCCGTCATCGCACCTTTTGGCAGACGCCTTTACCTTGGCGATGCCCGATCCTAGTCCGAGTATGAGATAGACATGCCCATCCAGTAACTCCAAGGCAAACACATCGCCTTGTCCTCCGTTGTACATAAGCAATCCCGTGGCTTCGTTGGTGCGGAAGCGGAAGCCAATGGTTCCCGTCTTGCTGCCTTCCCATGTGGGAAGTGCCTAGAAAAAATGTACAGGATATACAAATAAAGCATTGTTTGTCGATGTTAAAATGTAAATTTTTGTTCTCCTTAAACTCAAATTCAGTGGCGCAACAGCCCATGAGGAACAGGGCCTACTGTGCTCATCCCAGTATACGTGACCATTGGGGGCTGAGGTGCATAAGCAGATGTCCCGACCAAGTGGTCAGTCTGAAGCGAGACCCCAGTGTTTAAGGACCACAGGGCCTCGTTCTCTTTAAAAGTTTCAGGGAAATACCGTAATGAGAAAGTATTCATTTTTTTAAAAAAAAAAAAGTGCTAATTATGCATTTCTCCAACGACAGAATACTCGAGCAAACATTAAACAAGAAAATGAGACGACCACTTTAAATACAATCGAAGTTTTGATCGTACAACATAACCGGGAAATTCAGTGACAGACTTCACTGAATTACATTTGATTAAAGTAGAGAAAGGAAAAATAAATTATAATATAGATAAAATATTAAATTATATAAGAAAGAATAGTCCATATAAGAAAACATAAGATATTTAATTACAGTGATCAATTTTATTATGTATACAGCTAGCAGAGAGGCTATAATAGAACGGTATAAAAGTGTTCTTACTACTCAACTAAATAATATATCGTACAAAAATGTTAAGGATACAGTGGTAGAGGGGTAATAGGAATCTCTTTTTCATCTAAACAATCAGTTAAGTTGAAGTCGTATTGAGTAGGCGTCTAATCTACATAGCATAGCTTCCAGAAATTCGTTCAATTTATTCTAGCAATTGTTTAATATGATATAAAGAATCATCATAGTATATTCTATTGGGTTGGCAACTAAGTAATTGCGGATTTCACTCATAGATGGCTTCAGTTGAATTTTTAGGTTTGCAGACGTGTACAAATGTAAAACACATTTTGTTATTTGATAGTTGGCAATTCAGTTGTCAATCAGTAAAAAAAGTTTTTTGATCGGTTGCGTAGTTTTCGTTTGGCGTTCGTTGAAAAATGGAAAATCAAAAGGAACATTTTCGTCCTATTTTGCTTTTTTATTTCCGCAAAGGGAAAAACGCATCGCAAAGCTCATAAAAAGTTATGTGCTGTTTATGGTGACGAAGCCTTAAAAGAACGGCAGTGTCAAAATTGGTTTGCCAAATTTCGTTCTGGTGATTTTTCACTTAAAGACGAAAAACGCTCTGGTCATCCAGTTCAAGTTGATGACGACCTAATCAAAGCAATAATCGATTCCGATCGTCACAGTACAACACGTGAGATTGCAGAGAAGCTTTATGTATCACATACATGCATTGAAAATCACTTAAAACAACTAGGCTATGTTCAAAAACTCGATACATGGGTTACTCACGAACTGAAAGAAACGCATTTAACGCAACGCATTAACAGCTGCGATTTGCTAAAGAAACGTAATGAAAATGATCCATTTTTAAAACGACTGATAACTGGCGATGAAAAATGGGTTGTTTACTACAATATCAAGCGGAAAAGATCGTGGAGCAGGCCAGGTGAACCAACTCAAACAACATCAAAAGCTGATATTCATCAAAAGAAGGTTTTGTTATCAGTTTGGTGGGATTACAAAGGAATTGTCTACTTTGAACTCTTACCACCCAACCGAACGATCAATTTTGATGTCTACATTGAACAGCTAATGAAATTAAACAATGTAGTTAAAGAATAGCGGCCCGAATTGAAAAATCGAAAAGGTGTTGTATTCCATCATGACAATGCAAGGTCACACACATCTTTGGTCACTCGGCAAAAATTATTAGAGCTTGGTTGGGATGTTTTGCCACATCCACCATATAGTCCTGACCTTGCACCATCTGATTACTTTTTGTTTCGATCTTTACAAAACTCCTTGAATGGTAAAAATTTCAATAATGATGATGATGCCAAATCATACCCGATTCAGTTTTTTGCTAATAAAAACCAGAAGTTTTATGAACGTGGGATTATGATGCTGCCTGAAAGATGGCAAAAGGTCATTGATCAAAATGGGCAATACATTACAGAATAAAGTTATTTAGTTCCATGAAAAAATTGTCTTTGATTTTCAAAAAAAATCCGCAATTACTTAGTTGCCCCAACCCAATATATATAGATAGTGTAGATAGATAAGTATATTTAAAAATTCCCATAAAAACTTTAATGCAATCACAAATAGGCAAAAATTTACAGTTTACTATTACTGATAATATCTAAATATACAATCCAAAACTTTTTGCTAAATTTAAAAAAAAAATTGCGAATTTTAAAGAAAATATTGTCGTATTAATAAAGAAAAAGTATTCTTTCCACTCTTTTCTCCATGATGATTAAAATAAAATAGATGCAAAACTTACAAAATGCTATCTGGTAAAGCCCAAACGATAAATTTACTCTCGAATACACTTAATTAGATTTAAACTGATACAAATCTTTAAATAACAGCTAATATATCTTTTTTTAAAATTAATCCATATAGCTTTCTTAGTATTACATTAGTATTATATTTTCTGTTCTTATGGTTATGAAACTCTGGTTGCGATAACAACGAAAGAGAATCTCTCATTCTTTTCTGAATTAAACATGAATTAGTAAGAATAAACGATTCTTTTTCGTAAAAAAAAATAAGTCATCGCTTTTTTTAGGAATATCTGATTTTCAATCATTTTTGGGAATAAAAATTATTGCTGTAATACTGAACACAAAATAAAAATAAACAAAAATAAAATAAATACTGAAATTATTATTATGAATGTTTGAAACCCAATAAACTAATAAGCTTTCAACTTAGTCAAATTATAAACAGAAATCCAGAGAGCAATAAATCATTAAATGCCCGATTCTCTCCAAAGATTTAAACATGTTCAGTTGTTTACCATTCCTAAATATTCCAGATTTAATAATAAAAAAAAAACTCGAAGCCGAAAGCACATACTGAAGTTCAAAGTATTGTGGAACATTATTCGAAAAAAAACCCCTGCCATTTAGTACCTAGTAAAAATTAATATAAAAACGTTCCAAACTCGAATCAAACCGGTGTGATCATGGGCCTCAGAGCAGGGAAAGCGCAATCACATATAGGATACCGTGGTCCCTAGTGGAAGAAAAGCGTGATCATATATTTGTAATCATGGTCTTAAACGGGTAACAATAAGAGGATCGGATGTTAAGTCCCCCTTAGAAAGTCCACCACATCCTAGAATGTGATCCGGTGAAGCTGGATGGTCACAGCATTTCTTACAATTTTTTTTTTAACATTTATAAACCCGTGCACCACCGAACGTATAACACGGGGTAAACAACACAGACAGAAGAAAGGATTACAACACAAACATCCATGCCTTCTCCGGGATTCGAACCCAGTCCCTGCGGCACCGCAGTCAGCTTTTTTACAATTGGGTGGATTTTTCTGCCGCTATCATTGCAAAGACATTTCAAGTGGCCATTTGCCAGTGTCCTTAGTCAGGCCAGAGCAATCTAGGAGCCACGGTGACATTTGATTTCCAGCAGAGAAACAGAAGATGTTCCTGTGTACCATTGGTACGTAGGTGGAATACGCCATATCAGGGGTCGGCAACCTTTTAGCTTTGGCGTGCCAAACCAATCTATCAATTTAATTCAGCGTGCCACACAGAAGGATATTGTTGAAATAATTCTATTCCCGCGATAGGATAGAGATGAATATTATAGATATATATATATATGACATTTTTTATACATTAATTTTGCATCGTTTAAGAATATTTCTTAACATAAAAAGTAAACTGGATAAAATATATTTATTCCTCCAACAAAATCAAAAAAATTAAAATAGCACATATATTATGTGTTTTTAAAACATATTTGTTAAAGTAAGAAATATACAACATACATTATAAGTTTACTATAGTATATACCTTTTACTATAGTTAAATAAAAAGATAAATAAAAATGTTAAAAGGGAACCTAGCATCTCTCTACTTTCATATCGCAAAATCAGGGGTATAATGTGTGACTCAATTTGACACGATTCTGAGCGTTCATTTGTTAAACAGTTTTTTTTAATCAAAATATTTTTCATATGAGGAAAGATTTTTTGCCAAAAGCGGAAAGCAGAGTATGCATGCAATTTTCTCTCTTCAGGCAATTAAATCTCTCCAGGAATGACATCCAATAACTTAAAAAATAAATGTAAATTTATCTTTAGAGTTATCCTTCAGATTTTTTCGTAATTCCGTAAATGTCCATAATTCTGAAGATGTTTATCAAGAAGATCCATCAATAATTTATCAACTTCCAACCATTCAAAAATTGACATATTTTTTGAGTAGTGCAGAGTGCCACCGAGAATTGTACCGCGTGCCATAGTTTGCCGACCCCTACGCCATATTAAATTCAGTTTAGATCTTTCTTTTGATTATAGTTTTTGATAAGTAAGCAAAATGCCAGTAGCCGTTTCATTCTGGCCAATCTATTAGCGACCTCTTACATCTAACGTTAATATGTGATGGGATCTATTGGAGGTGGACGTTGTGAGTCTGAGAGACCAACAGAAGTTGCTCACTTTCTCCTCCTTATGGTTTTGTTGACTACTCTGCAGATAATAGTTTAGTATGTGTAATTAAGTAGTCTATTTTTTAAATTTTGGTTTATCTTTTCCCCTTTAAAAATATTCTTGATATTAACTTAAAATAAGATAGTTTGGTAGTTGGTTGTATTGTCAAATACATTCAACTATTTTTTTCCACGGTGGATATGTTCTTTAGTGTGAAAAATCGTGTAAAAATACATGCGACATATGGTAAATTTGATATGTTCCGCATCTTTAAAAAATCGTGTAAGAAGAAAAATCTCTAAATGTTTTCCGCAAAAAACCATGCAAAAAATAATAATAAAATCCATGCTACATATTTATAAAAAAAAACAAAAGCAATTCATTTTTATTAAAGAAAAAAATAAAGTTAGTGTTCAGTGAAAGTTTAGTTTTAAGTACATACAACAAATTTAAATTAGGAATAAAACCACTATTCATCGCTATTTGACAACAAGCGTACACATTTACTACGAACTGGATCAAAAATGCTATCACCAGTAGATGTGCTAGATATGTTTAAGCTACTGTCGGCTTTGATTTAGATGAAAAATAATTTTGTTCGTTATTAACGTCCTCAGTTGGGTTTTAGGTGTGTTTCAATGTCTGTTATTAGCGGCTGTTCTTTTGGTTTTTCGAGTTGTTTATATAATTTTTGATATCCTGCTACACAAAACTTATTACGTTGAAATTTTAATGCAAGCTCTATGTCAGGATATGAGTAATAAAATGTTGTTCCATACTAGTACAAATTTCAAGCCCTCGCGAATTAATTCAGCTGTTAATAGCTGAATTTCACCTTCGCGACTTCATCATTATCGACTTCTTCATTATCATAAATTGTCATAAATTCGATCAAATCCTCCTCCTTTCAAGGTTTTGCATTTCCAAATTCTCTATCCGTATAGAAGTGCATCAACTGGTTTCTACATCACCTCAACAAGACCGTTTCGACGTTGTCAATATCGTCATAGTTCTGAACTGAAATCCAAAGTGGTTCTTTAAGAGCAAGTTCAAATGATAATTACTATTAAGTGCCAGCATTTATTGACTCACACTAAAACAAAAAAATTTTATGACCAAGACACTCAGCCAATTCCAAAACAATTTGGTTTAAAAGCTTTTCCCCTTCGCGAGTAGAAAAGTCCAACCAAGAAAGCTGACTAAATGTTTAGTTGTGTGGAACTCAGAAGTTTTTTGGAATCCTACTAGAACCCACCAAGAGCTTCACTAACTGTAAAATATTTAGGAAACTCTAGTTTATGATGAAATCTTATAGTATCTGCTTTCTCGAACATCGGGTCGTCATTATTAAAAGACAGCCGCCCATTTTCTTCCTCTTTGCCCATTCGTTTTGTATATGCTTGTATGGACATTTTTAAATACCCAGACGAACCCATTTTCCGGCCATTCCAGAGCATATATATTTCACTAATCTGCCTATGATTTTCGGACGCTTTCACGTCTCTTAAGAAATAAGCGTATTTCACATTCAGCGGGAGTTTTATGTCTGAAATATTTTAAACACTCATAAGCAAATATTAACGTAAGTAAATACTTCCATAACGGCATATCGTCGTTGTCAAATCAATATTTTCTATTGGTACTTTTTGGAGATTTTGACTATTATGACAACTTCACTAACCAAATATTCGTATAAAAAGACTTCTATGTGTCTCTACGCATTACACGGTGAACTGTGATCGCTAAAAAATATACTATGAACATCAGCTTGTATATTGTCAAATAAAAAATAGGCGTACATCATCTTTCGTAAAAACATACACCTTCTCCTATACACAGTACGTCGAAACAATGTTTGTTTATGTTTTAAAATACTCTAAGCCGATAACAAATGTTGCAACTGGGTGAGGCGCGGGAGCTTCCTTTTTCTGAACATGGAAGGGGTGGAGTGGGGTATTTATGCTACTGCCCGTCTCAGTCTCTAACATGTTCTGGTCAAGGTAGCAGCGCGATTTTGCAGTGGAGGCGTATTTCTCTAAAGGTCGGTTGGTGATTGCAGTGCAACGTGTCTTTCGTTGTCACTTCGATATTCCTTCACAAAGTCATATTCCTGATCGGAAATGTGTTTTAATATGGAATGATGCTTTCAGAGAAACGGAGAATGTCTCCAAAGAAAGAAAAAGACCTTCGAAGATCGTTAGAACACTTGAAATATGAAACCAATTTGTGCGTCAATTCAGACCGGTATGTGACAATGATCCAACAATTCTTCTTACCCGCTCTCCAAGAAAGGGATCTTGACAACATGTGGTTACAACAAGATGGGTCCACTTCTCCAGGGTTTCATGGGTATTTTAAGAGCAGCCTTCCCCGAATGACTTATCTCCCAGCGAGGGAACATAAACTGACCTATGTGCTCATCTGATTTATCCTCTCCTGATTACTTCATGTGAGTTTATCTCATGTCCCTTGTTTACAAAGATAGCTCCAAAACCCTAGAAAACCTAAGAACCACACCCTAGCGGAAATTGACAATATCCCCGGTCGATAGGCTTGAAAAGGTGACTCGAAGTTTTCGAAATCGACTGCATCTGTGTATTGATAATGGAGGGCGACACTTAAAGAGACATTGTGTTTAAAAATGTGGAAATTCAAATTTCCAATGTTGTGTGGTAGGTGGAAAATAACAATAAAGTCAAATGAAACCTGTAGTGTGTTTTATTGCATTTTCAGAATAGGAAGTTTCCATGCCCCACCCTATACTTCAGAATTCTGCTTTTCGATAAATGGGGGGGGGGGGATAAAAGAAACTTCTGGAAGTAAATGCCAACTTAAAAATATTCTGTTAGCCAATTGTATTAAATATTTTATATTCTGTTATGTCTCTTATACAATTTCCAAAATGAATAGAATATTTTGGTAATATTTAATTTCAATAACACTTAATCGTTTCGATAATTCTAAATAAAATAAAATTCAGAGAGAAAAAAAATACAGAGATGTTACTGCATTTATTTATATTTTACGTTTAAAATGATGTAAATATCTAAAATGCATAAATTCTCATTCTCTATTGTTTGTTAACGTTTAAAATAAAATAAATTATACATATACACAAACAATTGGTACTTATGTATTAATCTGTAAAATATCCCTTTAGATTGACGTTACATATCATTTACTCATAAACTTTTACATAAAAAATATTAATAAACAAAGTTCTCATATATTTAAAAATCTACCCGTTAAAAAATAATATTCTGTCGAACACCAAGTGTTAAGCATCTAAAAGGAAGAAATTGGCCGTGAAAATGTTCCAGTGTTCTGAAATGTGATGCTTGAGAAAGTTTTTAAGAGTTTTTAAAGGACCATCACTGTCACTGTAACGGAGAAGATAAGAGGATAAGTAGAGCAAGGACATTTGATCTTTGGCCATCAATATATTCACTCTCATATTCTCTCAGGAGGTTTTTTCACTTCAGTTCTTGTTTCACCTTAACGTTGTAAAAAATGGTATGAAGAGCTTGAAAAATATTGCTTCTCTAGTCTACAATTTTTATTATCTAAGCATAAGGATATTTAAACAATATAAAGTAATATGAAAACGTGTATTTATTAGAATTTAATTTTTCTGTATGCATTATGTAAGAAAACTTTATTTGATTTAATTAAATTTTTTTTATTTTTTAAGGTTCGAAACCTTTTTGTGTTTTTAATGGTTTTTCCTCGCTCTTTGTGCAGATTAAAGTTTCTACGAGTGAAAGATTAACACAACAACAAAAACCCTCAAATAGAATTTTTCAATAATTAAATTATATGAATTGCATAGTTCTGGCGAAAATACAAATAAAATTTTTCGTTCCTTTAAAATTTAAAAACCCAGACTAAAATTTTTATTTAAAAATATATTTCTTTTAGCAATCTAATTTTTATAAATAAATATTGGCATAATAATTTGTTACAATTGCAGTAATATTTTTAAAAAAATCAGAGACAAAAAATACGAATAATTTGATTTGTTTGCCAGATTTTTTAAAAGTGTATACCTTTTATTGTAAGAATCTTTTAACTTTTTTCATTTGCTATAAAGCATATATTGTATCTACGACGCAATTGTTTCAATGTGCTTTTTGATATTTTTGAATTTATACGTTACTCCATTAAATATATAATACCTCATCTTAAAATGCACATATAATACATTTTTATTAAAATAACACTTGAATATACCTATAAATGCTTTAATATATTCGTCAGATATAACATTTTATTTATTTTAGCTTTGTTATATTGCATTCAAAATGTTACAATGTGTTTCTTTTAAATTTGCTCTTTAAACGTTTAAAGTATTTCAAAAAAATGTAGCATTTAATAGATGTGGAGATTTTAACAATGGAAATATTTTCCTTAGTAGAATTTTAAAGGTAAACATTTAACGACACTAATTCATTGACAAAGGATTATTATTACTTTTCTAGCAACATTCTCTTTTCATATCACACGAATTTTTAATGTGAGCTTATAAAATGAAATTTTTATTGACATAAGAGATTATTTTTTGGAATATATAGGCTAAAATAAATGTTGAAGTGAAGTGAAGGAAAAGAATATTGAAATCATATCAAAACAACATTGGAACGAAAGGAAATTATAGGATTTGATTGCAAATGTGATAAAAGCATTCATTTTCCCACTGTATGTTGCTAAATTTTAATTATTCTTGCTGAAGTTATTTATGTCTCAAAATTTATCGAAACAAATAAGATATTTTTATGATTGTGAAAAGAATCATTCTTAATAACAAATCAAGAATGAATATGTGATATATATTAAAACACGCAACGTATATTGTTTTCCTCGCAGCAACATTCTGCTTGCGGTAAAATTGAGTTTTGCAGGAAGAGTTCGCTTCCAGCATGAAAAAAATGCTTATGGCAACCCTAGAAGACATGGACAAGATCACCAGATTGGCGACTTTATCATCCCTGGTGACAAATTTGGAGGAAACTGTGATATCGCCAAGGAACCATCGAGAAGTCTCTGGGATAGATCCTTCGAGAAAATATATTTTGATTGGTGAAGCTCAAAAGAGAGTTCAGTCGTGTGTGTTGATTGCGTGAAGAATGAGACTTTATCAGTGTGAGTTCCTGCTAGTGGAACTATTTTTAACTCAAACAAATTGTGCCATTGAGAACCATATTTTCTCATGCAATTTATTTGTTTCTAGCCTGGAATGGACATATTTCAACAGTTAAAATATTTTCTGGAGTTAATCGAAAAAATAAATGCTTTTTCCACTGGACTTTTTTGCCAATTTTCATGGATAGCATATTACAATTTAATATAATTATCATTTTAGTGCTTGTGTATATAATTTATACAATTTCTTCTTTAATCTAAAATTAGTTTGTTAAAAGTCAAAAAGTTTGCAGTTACTTTTACTACTTCTATTTTTTCTAGTGAACCTACATTCGTTTTCCAAAGCTGGATTTTGTAACTAGATTAAAAATTGAAGTGATTTAAATCTTATAATTTTTTCAGATTATTGTGATCAAATGGGTTTGCGGGATTGAGTTCTGGTTGTAATAAAGAGCCGTCTCAAAAAATAATGGGGATGTTTGCATCTTATTAATGGTACTGAGACTTTCACAGACCTTTTGTGAAGAGATGTGGAAGTTATAAGAATGAAGTATGAGGTATGTTGCCATTATTTCCAAAATGATCCAAATCATCTATATATATATATATATATATATCAGTGATTCCCACACACAAAGTGGTACATATAGACCCCCCAGGGGTCCATGTAAGTAAAAAAATAATTTTGGGGTCTATGAAGTGTAAATGTGGGTTTACGATAGTGGCTCTCATTAAACCAGATCTTGACTAATTTTAAAAGAAAATTTAATCCAAAGGAAATTAGATTTTACCTATTTAACAGATTTATGTCAGATAGATAAATGTCTTATTATAAGAGTAACTGATAGGAATAAGGCACTAACGAAGAGTTTAAAGTAAAATTTAGAAATGGATGTCAGCAATATTGGTTTTATAAAGACATACCTGTTATATATCTCGAATTATGGAATGTCGTGAGAAACTTTTTCTTGCTTTTTCTAGTGAGCAAGAATTTCACCGCGGTTGCCAGTCTCAAAAAGATAGAAAAAGACTGGGAACTACTAACCTAGGAAATTTAGGGTTAAACTCGATACGGATTGATGCTGCATGTTGAAAATTTGTTATTGATGCGCCAGATTCATCCCTCCCATTGAAAGAATTTTGTGTCTGTTGCTCAGTTATTTTATGTATTATTAAATTTAAACTAAAATTAATTAAAACACGTATTTAAGTTTTAAACCATATACTTCACTGCAGTTAAACATTTCAATCTTTTGAAGTAAGTGGCTCTAAACCAGCTGTTGAAAAGACATTTAAGTTGATAAATGTGTCCAAATTTAATATTAGGTAAGTAGGGGTCAATCCAAAAACGTGGCAAGGGGTCTGTGAGACAAAAAAGTTTGGGAACCTCTGATATACATATATATAAAAGAAAAAGTTTGTGTGTGTTCGGCCACACTAAGCAACCCAGAAGATTAAAACTTGGCACGGAGAAACTATAGTAAGAAATAAAAGTAAGGATTTAAGCCTTTGTATACTACGTTTTTGCAGCTGTTTATCTATGTCACCGGTTTCTTTATGATTCGTATATCCTCTACATCATAGATATTTTCAAATAACAGCAGAAAATTTATAAACATCGACACAGAAGGGTAAAAGCAAGTTAAAAAAGATTTAGATTATTAAATTATTCAACCCAATTTGCAGCCCAATTTAATGGTGAAAATTTTGGGAAAAGAATTTTTTAAAATGCCTAAAGCTAAATATAATTTTTTTTTATATTTCATTAAGTGTGATTATAAGTAAGACTTTAAAAATGATTTTCATGTATTTGTATAAAAAAACCTACACGCATCCATTAATAAATATCAAAATAAATTGTAACTTAATAAATAAACTATTAGAATTCACATTTTATTAAGATTTGTAGTATAAAAATTCATAATCCATAGTTTATATTAATAGTTGTTAATTTCAAAATAGTTTTTTTTCGTTCTATTCGTAGAACTGAATTTAATGCATTTAGCCATAACTGCTTTTATTTATTGAAAAAACATTTTTTTTAAACTGAATGTTTTGGTAGAATGAATTAATCAGGAATTATTTACTAGACGCATTTATTGTTTTAAAAATATTCTTTTCATATGTCTAAACATTTTAAGTATTTATTTCATTAATTATTTTCCTTTTGTGCATAGCTATTGTTCGATGTATATTTTGTCGGTGAATTTCCTGAAGGAGAAACATTTTCTTGTACCGTTTCCCGAAGTGTTTCAATAGCCCTTAGAGTAACTTCAAAGTTTTCTGTGTTTATAAACACTCACTCAAAATGTTTCAAATTCTTTTTTTTTAAAAAAAATAATTAAAAACTTAAGACTCAAGCGGAAAATCATTTCGCGGTCTTTAGTAGCATTTTCTAGATTTCTTAATCTTTTAAAAGTTTTTTTCTAAATATTTAAATTACTGTAATCTCGTTTTCGTATCGCTGATCAATTTCGGAAAGCCGATAGGTTTCAGGGAATTGTTTTTGTTTGAGAACTTTTTGTTTAAACAGTTCAGAGATCAAATGGATTAAACATGCTTTTAAATAAACTATAGTGCAAAAAAATTTTCTTCCCTACGAAAAGGAGTAAAATATGATTAGAGTAAGTATTTTTAATATAAACAGGAACAAGAAATTATTCAGAAGCTGGTATTTTTTCAAAAAAAGTTTTTTTTTCTTCCCCTTTTTTAAATTCATATTTAAGGTTAGCTATACATAAAAAATCTAATACAGTCGGAGCCCGATCTGACGAACTGCTATTTAATAAATTAAAAAATTTAACAGATTTTTCTCTTTTTCTGATAAAATTGAAGGCAAAGCCCCCTAATTAACGAATAATATACCCCGAACTAACGGATTGTTTGAGCAGCTGGAAATTTTTTTTATTAGTTGATTAGAAAAAATTGAATTTTTCTTAAAAATGGCGTATTCTTTTTGTCCAGAACAGAAAAGGACTTTTCTTGTAAGCCACAAATTTCGGCGGGAAATGGGGGGTACAGACCATTATCAAACTTTTCAAGTGCAGATGAGTTATGAGTGTAACCTATATCGTGTGAGTTTTGAATGCGACAGGAAATCCCTTTCTTATCTCAACCCACTTCACATTGTAGGGGATATTTTTAGATTTTAACGATTTTGTTATACTTGATGACGAACTGACTACCTACCTATGCAACTGAAGTCAGTGGCGTTACGGAGAACGTTAAAGCCCCCTACAAAGTCATGCTTTGCTTTTAATGTTTTATAAGTAGGTTAAATATGTACTTGATGTCAGTCAGGCTTTGGGCCCTCTAAAATCCTGAGCACATCCGAAATGCGGGGATTAAGGGGGTGTATGTTACGCCACTGACTGAAAGTTGAGGATAAGGTTGATTTGTCGCAGCCAGCAATGCAGAAATTCACAATGAAACTCTATCAAAACTATTACATTTTCTAATATTTTACATTATTTGGAAACTGTGAAAATATACCTCTCTCTTATGTAGAAGGATACAAATGTCGCAGTATTTTCTTCTGTGCATAAAGTCGAAAAAGAACACTTTCGAATCAGAAATCAAAAAGTAAGTCAAAAGTCTCTTAGTCAGTATTTTAAAATTTCAAATTAACTGGTGCTTATTAATTCGTTAATAGTACTTTTTGCAGCTGAATAAAAAATGTATAATTTCCAACTATGATTATTTTTTTTGTGTAGTTGCTAATTATAGAATTTCCAAAGTCGCCCATCCGGTATAGTGGTTAGCGATGCTGACTGCTGTGCCGTAGGGCCTGGGTTTGAATCCCGGAGAAGACATGGATGTTTGTAAATGTATAGTGCCTTCGCGGCATGGGGGTACTCTAAATAGCCGTCGAGCCGCAAGTCCTCTCGTGAGGTTGGTGGAAGGAGAAGAGAGGTGGGAAGCCCCTGACCACTCCCAGGGTGTTCTCCCTCAAAATTGGGGTGGAACCGAGCCAAATCGTACTGTCACCTGCATGGTGCTCAAAGCTACGGCTAACGACAGGCGTACAATCTAGCCCTATGCCATGATGAATTTCTTGGGACTCGATCTGACTACGTCAGACAGGTAGGTGGCTTAGTAACAACAACAACAGAATTTGCAAAAGGTAAGTGCGAACAATTTGTATTTTGTCTGAACCCCGATATAACGAACAACCCCGAATTAACGAACACAATGTTCGATCCCAAAGAATTCGTTAAAACCGTCTTTAGTTTGGTAACAAAGTTTTTTTAGTGAAGCTGATTTTAATTTGTGTAAATTTTTCTTGAATACGCTTGTAGAGGTGGAATCACGTGCCTGAAGTTTGTAAAGAGTTCTATTCGCGATTATATGACTAATCCTCTAGGGTAAATATTTTTATGACCTTATATGATTATAAAACCGCTTTATCTAAAGGAACCACGATTTATATTAATCAGAGTTGCTATTTAAAATTAAGTGAAAAGGGAAATAAGGAGAATGGTGATTGTTGTTATACGGAGACTAAGAACTTAGAGAAATTAATAGTTGAAATTGCCGGGGTTCAAACGGAAAGTATCCGACGTGCCATTCTAGGACGCTTGTTATAGCTGAGGTTCTAATATTCACGATAAGTACTAGATTTATTATTATTATGGATATTTAAATTAATATTTAACCTGATAGCTTTCGTAGCTAAGGAAGAATTAAGATAATGATTTGGAAGTCACAATAAAAGTGTTTGTTTTAAGAAAATACCTCATCTTTTGTTTAAATTCTCACACTTCCGTGGGCGAGAGTTTGCGATAGGGTATCATTCGAAGTAGCTTTTTAAAATGTTACCAACTCGGAAATGAAAGCTAAGGTTTTCAAATTCGACATTTGTATGATCGATAGTAATGATCTTACGTAATTTAAAATAAATTTTATTTTTATTGAAAAAAAAAATTATTTTTAAAGCTGCGTGAATAAAAAGAATAAAAAAAACCTGCCACTTCAATGGCGAACTTTTTATTTTCAGTGAGAGTAATGAGGATTATAAAATAAAATCTGTAATTACCATAAAAGGTGATATACAACATGTTTAAGGTTTGGCAGTAGTTTTTGCTTAAGAACGTATGAGCGCAAGAATGGTGTGTTAAATCACAAACGTGCAATGACCACGAAAGAGCATAAATTGTTCAATTACAACATCGGTGACAAGTCTTCATGGGCAGAGATGCGTACAATATGCTCTAAATCATATCTACAAACAAATATATATGTTTGACAGACAATCTAGTTGAATAAGTTCAAGATTTCGTTAATTGAATATCATTGCGGCTGCATATGTTATAGTAAAGGTCGGCAACCTATGACACGCGTGCGACATGTGCTACTTTACACTACTAAAAAAATGTGTCTATTTTGAGTGGAAGGAAGTTGATAAATTTATAATGGATCTTATTAGACAAACATCTTCAAAATTATGGACATTAAAGGAATTAAGAAAAACGTGAAAAATAACTCTATGGATAAATCTACAGCTATTTTGTAAATTATTTGAATGTAATTGCTGGAAAGATTTGATTGTTTGAAAAGAGAAAATTGCGTGTACTCTGCTTTCCACTTTTGTTTCTACTAATCTATTCTAATATGAAAAATATTTTGAGTCCGCAAAGAAATTAACAATTGAATGCTCAGAATCGTGTTACACTGAAAGTCACACATTATACCACTGATTTTGGAATATATTTTGATATTTAAAGCGGTGCAAGCATTAGAGATTTGCATTATAATTTTTTTATTAATTTTTTTTTATTTAACTATAATGAAGGGGAATACATATATTTTATGTTTTCTATTTCTTATTTTAATAAAAGTTTAAAAATACATAATATACTAGCTGTACCCTGCCACGCGTTGCTGTGGCTCAGTCTGGTTAAATGGGGGAAAAGAGCTGGTCCATCCAGCCAATTGTGAATCTTATATTGGGCATAATTTTCTTAATGGATTGTCTATAAAAAAGGCTAAAATAATATCCACAATATTAATTTCATAGTGGTACGCTATTTGTTTTTGGCATGATTTTGAAATCACGCCAAATTGGTGTGTTGCGGCCAGTCTAATTAAAGGTACTTATGTATTACGGCAACCTATTGGTGACATTATAAGAAATGAAGCACATGATTGCGAATTCAGCGCATACAAAATTGGGATTGCCAAAGTGGCGAGTTATCTTGAACGCTGACGATTGTGCGATAATACATAAGTACCAAATTAAATTTAGCATTATATATAAAAGAATATCTAAAATACATATCCCAAGCATTAAAATAAATTGAAAAATTAAATACAACTCTAACGTTAACTGACATAAAAAGAACTAAACTATCAATGCAAAAGCATAATTTGTGAAAATATAAAGTACTTAAATATTATTGTTACCTATTGGCAATATCATATGAAACGAAGCACATGATTGCCAATTTAGGTGTATATCACATGAGAAATTGGGGTTGCCAAATTGGCGAGTTATTTAAACGCTGGTGATTGTTGCGATAGTACATAAGTACCAAAAATAATTACAATCTTACAAACCCCTGCTTCCTCAACAGGTATTCGAGCCATTTTGATATGTAATTACTACCAACATTGCTTTTACTTGTGTGTGTGTGTGTGTGTGTCCAGTATGATGACCTAAGTTCTATTTTCTGCAAGGCAATTTTGTGTACTGAGTCCGATTGACTACACTTAAAAAGGTTAAAATAAAAACATACGAAATTGCAAAACAGCTCTGAGTAAGCCCTGTATCAAAATTCTTTGGGGGGGGGCAGTTTTCAGATATAAGCACCGTGTTAGTGAGACTGTAGTAACACAGATTGGAGCCACTGTAACTTGGAGGCCTTGTATCATTGGTACGGAAGATACAGCGGTAGCTATGTCCTTGACAAAAGCAAACGGAACCTATTGGCGACATTATATGAAATGAAGCACATAATTGCCAATTCAACTCATACTACACATGGGAGATCAGGGTTGCCAACTTGGAGAGTTATTTTGAACGTTAGTGATTGTTGCAATAATAAGTACCAAGCAAACTGTAATAACTTCGAGTATTCTGTTAACAAATTACTAATGGAAAGAAGTTACTAAGAAGGTTATAACAAATTTAAATTTTAAAAAGTCATCGAAAACAAAAGTATGGTTTAATATTTTGATGACTGAAATTATATATCAGGAAACTAACCTGTATTTCAATAATAACATCAAATGAAATTTAAAATATTGTTTAAAATAGAGAAAAAACTTACTAATTTAAAACCCCGTCAAAATTAATAAGTAAGTACCAGCAAACCGTAATTTGATTTCTGTTAAAAAATAATATATATCAGAAAACCTAACCTGTATTTCAATAATAACACCAAATGAAATTTAAAAAATTGTTTATCAGGCGTTAGCTATCAGAATGTTGCCAAAACTACAAAACAAAATTTGAGTTGTTGAATGAATAATTTTTTTAAAAAAAATGATTTATTCGAAAATTAATCCCAATTACGTACCAAAGAAAAGAAAATAGATAAATATGACAACCAATAAACTTAAGTATAATAAAATATGTAATAATTGGAAAAAAAAATATGTTTAAAGCTTAAATTTTCGCATTCAGAGCGAGTCGTGACATTGTATGACGTCATAACATCAAAAAATCACTTAAAAATTAAATTTTAAAAAAATTTAGATTGCATTTCGAAATTAAAGTACATAAGAACTGACCGGATCAAATGCAATGTTGTGTCAAATTCAGATAAATCCATTCAGAACTTTTTGAGTTATGGAAGCAACTCAAACCAACATAACATTTATATATATATATAATAAAAGAAGAATCATATGATTAATCAATATAAATAGTTTCATACAACACAAAATATATATTGTAATATATTCATTGATTAAGGATTACTGGAGAGAAAGATAAAGAAAAGGCTAAATAATATCCACAATATTAATTCATATTCGTACGCTATTTGTTTTTGGCATGATTTTGAAATCACGCCAAATTGGTGTGTTGCGGCAGTCTAATTAAAGGTACGTATGTATTATGCAACCTATTGTGACATTATAAGAAATGAAGCACATGATTTCCAATTCAGCGCATACAAAATTGGGATTGCCAATATGGCGAGTTATTTCAATGCTGGTGATTGTTGCGATAGTACTAAGTACAAAAAAATTACAACCTTACAAACCCCTGCTTCCTAACAGTATTCAGCCATTTTGATATGTAATTACTACCAACACTGCTTTTGTTTGTGTCAAGTATGATGACCTAAGTTCTATTTTCTGCAAGGCATTTGTGTACAGAAGCCATTGACTACACTTAAAAGGTAAATAAAAACACACAAAATTGCAAACAGCTCTGAGTAAGCCCTGTATAAAATTCCTTGCGGAGGGAGGCAATTTTCAGATATGAGCACCGTGTTAGTAGACTGTAGTAACACAGATTGGGCCACTGTAACTTGGGGCCTTGTATCATTGGTATGGCTGATACAGCGGTAGCTATGTCCCTGACAAAAGCAAATGGAACCTATTGGTGACATTATATGAAATGAAGCACATGATTGCCAATTCAACTCATACAACACATAGGAGATCAGGTTGCCAACTTGAGAGTTATTTTGAACGTTGGTGATTGTTGCAATAATAAGCAAGTACCAAGCAAACCGTACTAACTTCCAAGTTTTCCGTTAACAAATTACTAATGAAAGAAGTTACTAAAAGTTATAACAAATTTAAATTTTAAAAAGTCATCGAAAACAAAAGTATGGTTTAATATTTTGATGACTGAAATTATATATCAGGAAAACAACCTGTATTTCAATAATAACATCAAATGAAATTTAAAAATTGTTTAAAATAGAGAAAAAACTTACTAATTTAAAACCCCGTCAATTAATAAGTAATACCAAGCAAACCGTTAATCAGTATTTTGTTAAAAAATAATTTATATCAGAAAACGTAGCCTGTGTATTTCAATGACATAAAAAATTGTTTATCGCGCGTTAGCTATCGGAATGTTTAAAATAGGAAAAAAAACTTACTAATTCAAAACCCTGTCAATTAATAAGTTATACCAAGCAAACCGTAATCAGTATTTTGTTAAAAAAAATTCATATCAGAAAACCTAACCTGTATTTCAACAACTTAAAAAATTGTTTATCGCGCGTTAGCTATCGGAATGTTGCCAAAACTACAAAACAAATTTGAGTTGAAAGAATAATTTTTTAAAAAAATGATTTATTCGAAAATTAATCCCAATTACGTATCAAAGAACAAAGAAATTGAAAAATAGACAACCAATAAACTTAAGTATAGTAAAAATATGTAATAATTCGGAAAAAAAATATGTTTAAAGCTTAAATTTTCGCATTCGAGCGAGTCGTGACATCGTATGACGTCATAACATCAAAAAATCACTTAAAAGTTAAATTTAAAAAAATTAGCATTTCGAAATAAAAAGTACATAAGAACCTGACCGGAGTCAAATGCAAGTTGTGTCAAAATTTCAGATAAATCCATGCAGAACTTTTGAGTTATGAAGCGTACACAAACCAACATAACATTTTTATATA